>CATLJY010000534.1:0-98601 GCA_949987705.1 Thereva unica | reverse complement strand
GAATTCATGCATGAAAAATCAAATAAAGTAAGTTCTTCTATTTGTAATAACTAAGAAGCGAATAGGTAATAACTACACTTTAGTCGGGCGAGAATGAAACATGTCAGAACGTGCTGAAGGTACCTTTTACAAATGTAATGTCTGGTAAGTGTACTTACCACCCTAGGACATCTACGTGTAAAAGTAATCGATTCTGTAATTGGTAATGTAACCTATTGACATTACAAATCGACACTACTCAATCGATTCGGTAATGCTTACATTTCCTACTGGGTTAGTCTATGGGTATTTTTATTGCATGTTAGTTTTTAAAGACTATCTTTGGACTAATATAGTGTAGAGTCAAAGATTTTACTTACCCAGCAGGAAATTTTGGATGTCATTACTGTCGTAATGCATTATTTCTATGATAACATTTGGTGAAAAGTAATAAATTGTCATGTAATACATGAAAAAATTGACGAATGAGTACATTATTCCAAAGTCATTACACTTTACATTACCCTGTAATGCAAAAAGGATCCCATGCATTTTCTGAAGTACATTACAAAAGGCATTCTTTAGTAGTCGGAAAAGTAATATACTGATTACCACCTATGACATGCCTGTGTAAAAGTAAGCTATTCTGTAATGCTAAAAGTATCCGTCCGAGCTTACTGTAATGAATTACATATCTACTTCGGTAATGACTGCATTTCCAGCTGGGAGTAATATAATTCCATTAATTGAGTTTAGGTTAGTGGTGTGGGTTATTGTGTTATTTCCCATGAGTTATGAGTTTAACGCCTCTGCTGAACTCTGTAGAGAATAGTTCCTTCAATTTTATTTATTTAAACTTTTAAAACAACTAGTTTAAAAGTAATTGGCGTCCGTGGAAGAGACGGATTCTGCTCTTTTGCTCTCCGAACATATAGGCTTCGTATAGTTAACCTAGCGAGCTAAGTAGATGTTACACGTTTTACTCTATGTTTTACTAACAGAACTTATAACAGAAAATACGATAATTTGACCTGCTACGACCACGACAATAATAACTTTTGTTTTTATTTGTTGTCCAAACGTATCCGGTCACTTCACTTGGCCTATTGTACCACACTTCTTTATTCATATTTGCAAGCCAGACCGGTGGAACCGGTTCAGTAGTCTGGCTAGTAGCTAGTCCCTTAAACTCGACTGTTCGTAATTGCAAGGCACTCGCAGAGAAGGTCAATGTGAATGGCAAATCATTGTCTTCAAAGTTAACGCTGAAGGTTGGGTCCTTCGTCCTTTGTACCCTTCATAAATGGTAATTCCGGACGTATTGTAATATCCTGTAATCAATCCCAAAGGCCTGCTGAAATCGATCCCACAACTGTAGCCCGACATCGGTCCAGCGAGCGTCCTGAATCCTTTTTACTGTTGCGAACAATTCCTCAGTTGTGGTGAGCGACGGCACAGAAAGGAAGCACTCAGAGTTGGTCAATCCAGGTGCGGACCTCCAACGGTGATTTCAGTGTGTTTCCGTACGATCGGCAAGGGATCTCTTCCCTAAACTGGTGGACGCCCCAATAGCCGGCTTTCAACCGTTGAATACAATGCAAGTGTTCCAGTGGTGCCCAGAGGAGATCGTTAAACGATAATGTAACTAAAGATCTCATGGTCCCAGGTTCATGATTGGGCTGCAGCGAAAATTGAATTAATAAAATTTTGTTGTTTCTAAACGTCCCTTCTCCAAGATTTATATATTAAAAAAAGCTTTAAAGCTTTTATTTTTACAAAGCTTTAAAGCTTTAATTTCAAAAAAGCTTTAAAGCTTTTATATCAGAAAAACTTTAAAGCTTGTACATTTGAAAAGCTCTAAAGCTTTTACATTCAAAAAGCTTTAAAACTTAGATCCAAAATGCTTTAAAGATATCATTATCAAAAATCTTTAAGCTTTTATTTTTCTAGCTTTTATTTTCAAAAACCATATCAAAACATTATTGCAGCCAAATCTTCGTGGGAAGAACGCTATGATGTAGTATATGTGAACGTGTAAGGCTCGATTTGAAGAAACCTATGTCTTCATGAAACCTAGCTGCATAAGTATGAATATAAAATAATCGGATACAAACGTGATATAAGAGCAGATGCTATTTAGATAAATGAAAAGAACGGGACAACGGTACAAAAGAAATTTAAACAATTACACATATTTTAATGAAAATTGGCAGTATTTATTATTGTTTTTTTTTTACTGCGGATGAATACGGAGGTTATATGAGCAGCAGAGGTGATAATAAAAAACAACTAAAAATACATTTGTATCCACTTTTACTAATCCCAACACCTCACTGGAGAACATAGAATAATTTCAAATAAGGGAAGGATTATCACTGGTGGTAAAATAGCTTTTTTACTAGAAACAAAAGGTTACAGCTCTACAACTTTCACCTATTACACAGCAGCAACTACGGCATCTGGTTATATTATATCCTTAAAAATACAATCTTTAACAGCATCGGCCACCCCGTTCTCGAATGCATAAAAACTCCTTGCGCTGCATTCTGACCAATTACACCCAACGACGAGATTATTTCCAACCCATTTAAAATATGGTTCTGCTTCTTCAGTACTGAATTACGCAAAACATAATAGGGGATGATGAGAACTAAGGTACAATAAGGGTAGTTACACCATAATGACTACGCGTTGGCGATGGTAACTACAATTTTTATTATGTATGCTGTAAGGGGAGCTGCGATGGTACGAAGTTTCTGAAAGGGAAAGATTTAATAATTTTTATGATTCGTGATTGTGATAAGAAATTGATATTAACGGCGATGATGATGATGATAGTGCACTAACATTGCTGGTAATTTTGCTGGAATGTTGAGAAAATATTTTGATATCGATTTAATATGAAAGTCCATAGTGATGCTGTGGTAGTTATAATACGCTACTTATGTGTTTTTCTATGTTAAGAAGTACAAGGAATTCAACTAGTGGCATTTCCCACGAATTTCTACAAACACTACAGAATCAGGTTATAAAAGAGAGAATCAGGTTGTAAATAGATTTCATCAGTGCCGCCTTGTTGTAGAGCAAGAGGAGGGGTTGCTCTAGGCGCCAGTTAGCAAGGGGCGCCAAAATGAATTCGAAGAACAATTTAGAATGAAAAATGCAATTTTCATGGCCCTTTTGTGGGCGCGGTAGGGCGGGCAGGCGGCGGATCACATTTGCATTATTTGTACGCAGACAAGTGTATGTGCTCATCAATATCACTCGTACATGCCACAACCAGGGAGTGCTGACTCCAAAATCGTCTGTACATGGCCTTACGCCACATCCTTCCGGAAGTACCCCTGCCTGTTCATGAAGCCATACGGCAGATTTAAAGAAAACAAACTCGATAAAACTCACAATCTCAAGGCATGAACAATAGTGTTGAAGGATCAATATAGATGCCTTTAAAAAAAAACTTGAGGATGGAGCAACTCAACACGTCTGGGGCTCCCATAGTCCCAACATTTGGATATTTCTTAATGCATGCAGCAGGGTGAAGGGGAATTTTCGAGATCACTCTTCAATGAGGGTAGTCTAAGTCAGCAAGCCGCGGTTGAGCGCGGTGAGATCACTTCTTCATTGGAAGAAGATTTCGTTAGAGGCCGCTTTGAGCCGGGTGGCGCAGCCTGAAAACATTTTAGACGATGTTTGGAAGCTGACTCTTTCCACGTCAATGTTCTTAATAAGAAGAGGGTTAGATCCTCTAGACCTACTCCAGGCCACAATAACTCGGCGAAAGGATGAAGGCTCCAGTCATACAGTTTGAAAAGCATGCTGAAAAGCCTTCAGAAAAGGAGTCTGACGCATCCACAATAAAGCCTAGAACGGCTCAAAAGTCGACCTTCTGCCAAATGGCAAGCCGGGTCAGAATGGTCGTGGAACAGAAGACCCCATTGACATTAAATAAAAGAATAGGGGTGTTCTTAAACAGGACTTAGGATGCAGGAGTGGAGAGTACTCCATAAAGTCCACCGCCATCCATTCACAGAGATGACGTTCTCTGTGGACTAAAAGTCTATTGACGAGGTGAAACAGACGGGAGGCCAAACTGGCTACAAGCTTGGTAGGGCACAGCTTAGGATCAGAGCAGCATAAAAGCCCATAGGTTAGGTAAGGTTAGATATGGCTGAGCTATTGGTTTAAGCTCATACACTTAGGCCAGAAGGATAGGCCCACTTTAAACCTGATGTTAAAGTGTCATTTCTTCGCTAAACCCATCTCGAGGAAGTAATGAATCTTCTAAGTTGCTGGATCCCAATCTTCGAGACTTCCGCAAGGGTGCTTAGAAAGGGCTCGCCAAGTGTGGTTAATCTTATTCTGCTTAGAGCCGGGCAGTGACAGAGGAGATGTACACTTTCCGCCTCGTCCAGATTCTTACAGCTTCTGCAGAAATCGTAGGTCTCAAGAACTAAGCGGGTCGCATGCGTCCCTATCAGACAGTGTCCGGTAAGCACTCCTACTATAACTGAGGGGTCTCGTCTCCCGAGGCTAAGTAGTGAGGTGCTCCGACTGAGGTTAAGCAGTCACGGCAGTGATCGGGTAGTCGAAAAGAGACTTCAATCCCAAGTTCTGCCGAAAATACTCCTCCTCCCACCCGACCCTCGAGCTTAGAGCAATCGGTAAAGAAGTTTATGGCACCCTGAAAACTGTGGGGTCTATTTATCTATTCACGACGTGAAGGGATGAGGACTCCCTAGTTCTTCGTGAAGGTTATTTCGGGAATGCAGAAGTCGGTTTTTGTGGGGATAGTAATAGAGTTCAGCACCCTCGTGTGTCCTCCCCTGATTCCGGTCCAAAAACCGGATTCTTTCATTCGAAGGGCTGCGATGGTTGCGCTTTCCCTTGCCACAAGATTTAAAGGAGGGAGGTCTAGGTATAGGAGTCTAGTAGGTATAACATAACATTTAGGGCATCTGGTGAGGAGGAAAGTGCTCCTGTTATGTATAACACCGCACATCTTTGTACTTTCAATAAAAGCCCATAGCCAAACTTTCCCTGTCCCCCAGCACCTCATGAGTAACCCTGACCATTTCCGCTCCAATCACCAAGGAAGGAGGAGCTCTTCCAAGGTTACCAACTGAAGCCTAGCAGCAGTCTGCTTTAAGAATGGAAGACGTAAGTTGTTCGAGTGTCAGGATGATGATCATTGCATTTGGCCGGCTGGTAGTAGGGGGAGCCTCCTCTAACCACAACATCACTAACCTTGACCCTAAAACCAGCACTTTAATCTTTAGCGTGGCAATCCCTATCGCAAAGAGGCTCGCAAAAGGGGACATCATAATTCGATTCCTATATAAAGCTTGTCCAGATAAAGCTCCATCGCCAAGGCTGCCGCCAAGGCAAGTGCTGGAAAAAAGGAAATACAATTTATGTGATGTGAAAGTGTCGACCAAAGGGCGTCGAAAGAAATCGGATTCCATGGTGTCAAACACTATATAACCCGCAAAATAATCAACCCATTATTATTGCTAATTGTGTAATTAAATCAAATTTAATCAAATCTATTAATAACGAAATCACAATTAAAAAACTGCACTTGGCAGACCTGCGATAATTTCCTGTGTAATGATTTTAATTCTCATTTCAGTCCTCGACCGACCCGACCTACCCCTGCTATGTTTTGAGTGGTTGGGTTCACCATAATGGAAATCGTTTAAAAGCGGGATGGTGGAAATTCGCTGACGAAATTAATTATGGGAAAACTCGTTGCCCAGACTAAAATACGTTTATGGGAACCTTCGGTAGCAGTAAAACTTTTTAATTGCTGCTTGCCTTCATGGGGGTGAATTCGAATGAATTCGAAATCATGACACAAAAGTGGAGTTTATCAGAAACCCAATCATAATTAAGCGGAAACGTGTGTTAACGCTGAATAAGGAAGGGGGGTGAAAGCCATTGTAGAATCGACCGTGGACTTTTACCAAATCCAAATAGGGTAAAAATAAATTGGCCAATTCAAAATGGACATGTGTCATCCTCTAGATAATGATAATTCCAGCAGTCATCGTGGACATGATCCACTTTTTCTGATTTTAAAAGTCCTAAAAACACTTTGACACCCTAGTGGACAATTAAGTCATCTCAGTGTGCTGTTGCTCAACGGAGTTGTCAGGACCATTGGACTTGTGTCTGGTAATCCTCAATTATATCCAATTATAACTTCTAACGTCGCTTATTGGATTCGATTCGAACGGAACTGAACTTTGATTAAAATGATTAAAGACGGACGGCTGCGCTAAAGTGATTTCTCAGGAAAAGCGGAGTTTAGATGAGAGATTAATTAATGTTGAGCTGTATGGTATTAAAATGAAAATGAATGGAGATATGAAATTCTCATTTAAGGCCAAATTTTTAGGAAATATACGTATGTATACATACAGTCCGCGAAATGCGTTTGTGCGCACCCATATTTTTCATGTTTTCGACGTCCTGGAATTTTTATTGAACTTTTTAATGATGGTAACTATGTTTATTATAAAAAACCAATATAATTATTTATTTATCTCAGTACAAAATTTATTTTACTTGTATTTAACCATAAAAAGTAGAAAAACTACAGCGAAATTCATTTGTACGCACTTTAGCAAATTAAGGAAAAACAATGATTTATAGGAAAAAAATTTTTTACAGCAACTCGAATATTTTGTAAATCGTCCGTGGCTTTAGATTTTTGCAAAAATTCGGTTGGGTATTGATCTTAACATGCTACCGATAAGATCATGGCCAATGTTAGCCCACGTGTCCAAAATAACTCTTTTTAATGTGATGGCGTCATTGAACTGATGTCCGTTGACTTAAACACACCTCCCCATGATCCCCCGGAGGTTCTCCATAAGATTTGGACCGAGACTTAATACTGGGCATCGCATCAAAGACCCTTCCCGATCACTAAACCACTGCCGCGAATGAAGAGAGACGTGGATTGGCGCATTATCTTGTTGAACGACGACTGCCTGGTCACCAATTTCGGATTCAAGCATATCCATTCATTTGAGAGTTTATCCTGGAAGGGATGATGCATAAACTTAGCTTCCCGTATGATGAGAAAGGCGTGAGCGAAATTCGCTCGTCTTCCCATCATTTTTTTATAATGCGCCCCACGCCTACCATTCAATGTTTTAAATTTTAAAAAGCTCATCAGAATTACTGTTATAGAGTTCTGAATCTATGGTACAATTTTGTCTATTTTGAAATCATTACTTTGGTGTTTATAGTGACTTTTGGTTGGCTTCGAAGGTGAAATCAATATCATAAGTGCGAAATACGTTTGTGCGCAACAAGTGATTTCGCAGTTTTTCCTTGAATTATCACTAAATTAACTGTAAAAAGTAATAGAGTTGTCAATAACAGTGATTTAAAATACAAAAAGTGAAGACGGTAAGTAGGAATTAAGTTTTTTAAACATAAATAATTTGCATCAGTTTCAGAATGGGAAGCGCTAAAATGTTAACAGTCGTTGAGAGGGCCAAGATAACTGTTCTTGCGGAGGAGGGCTTGTCGAACAGAGCCATTGCACGGAAACTCCAACGTTCCGAAGGAGTTATTCGTAATTTTCTCAGATTGGGTGAGAATTATGGCCGTAAACCACCGACTAGGGGTAATACTAAACTGACGTTACGGCAAAAAGGGCAGATTCGAGCAAAGGCCACGGAGGAAAAAATGACCGCTGCCCAAATTGTTCATGATCTGGTCTTGCCAGTCACAAAACGTAGAGTCCAACAAATTTTGAGATCCACTCCCATGATAGTATACAAAAAGCCGAAACAAAAACCATCATTAAAGCAACATCATAAGGATGCACGGCTTTCTTTTGCGAGGGAGCACATGGACTGGACGCGGGAATGGGAGACCGTTATCTTTTCGGATGAAAAGAAATTTAATTTAGATGGGCCAGATGGTCTCACTCATTATTGGCACGATCTTAGAAAAGAGAACCCACCCAGAAGTAGTCGACATTCGGGAGGTGGAAATGTAATGATATGGGGAGCTTTCTCATCATATGGAAAGCTCCGCTTATGCATCATCCGTTCCAGGATAAACTCTGAAATGTACACGGATATGTTCGAATCTGCACTTATACCCTATTTGGAAGATGAAATTGGTGACCAGGCATTCGTCTTTCAACAAGATAATGCGCCAATACATGTCTCTCTTCATTCACGGCAGTGGTTTAGTGATCGGGAAGTGCCTCTGATGCGGTGGCCAGCATTGAGTCCCGATCTAAATCCTATGGAAAACCTATGGGGGATCATGGCGAGGCGTGTTTATGCCAACGGACGCCAGTTCAATGACGTCACAACATTAAAAAACGTTATTTTAGACACGTGGGCGAACATAGACCAAGAACTTATCGGAAGCCTGATAAGATCAATGCCCAACCGCATTTTTGCAACCATTCAAAGCAACGGGGGACCTACCAAGTATTAAGAGTCATAAAAAAATTTTCTTGCTATTAGTCATGGTATTTTCCTGCATTTTCTGAAGTGCGTACAAAAGAATTTCGCTGTAGTTTCTCTTTTTTTTCTGTTAAATAAAAGAAAATTAAACATTGTATCGAAATAAATAAAATATTATATTCGTTTTTTATAATAAACATATTTCCCATCATTAAAAAGTTCAATAAATATTCCAGGACGTCGAAAACATGAAAAATATGGGTGCGCACAAACGAATTTCGCTGACTGTATGTACATTATTATTACAGGAGGTAGGGGGGGCCTGAAGGCACAACCAGCCAAGTTAACACACACGGACTATAGATCCAAAAGGCGCTGAGACGTGAGAATACTTAAATTGAGTCAGTGATGTCTAGATATTTAAGAAGTTTTAAAAGAGAGCTATTTTGGGTCTGATCGTAGTCTATTAAGGATGAAAGTGCAGGATATTCATCCAACTTGATTGAAGTTTTTAGACATTCAGTTGAAAGATGTCTGACTGAGAGGCGCATTAGGGCAATTTTTGCATATGCCGGGAGAGGATTTACTAAAAATATGTCCATGGGAGAAAAATCCAAAGTGGCCGAGTCTGATTCTACAGAGCATAACGTGTCTTAGGGCAGGGAAAATCTGGATTATAATTGGGCGGCGATGGTGATGAAGTATGAAAACGAAAGAAGGACTAGAAGGTATTCCATTGTGAAAATTCTTCTATGGGAAGAGCATTAAATGCATAAAAGCGAAATCAGGATTCTGCGGGAGGTTTTTTTTTAATGGCAGTTCTATGCTTAGGAGTCACCCTTTTTACTACCAGTCTGTTATGTCGTTTGGTTAATGAATGGTTAGGAGGGTTCGGGAGGGTGTTGAAGAAGATGGCAATGAACCCTGCATTTGAACTCTCGAATGTTGTAGGAGTTCGGAAATACCGATTGCGAAAGGTTGTTCCACAGTCAAGTTGATCTATTTGGAAATGAATTACTAGTTTGTAGAGTGCGATATCGGAGGAGTTGCAGGTGCAGGGAATTAGACGAGTGGGCCAATCTGGTGTTGCGGGCATAAGATTGCCGAGTAGGCAGGAGAGCGTTTATTTCGGAGGAACAGTCACTATGATAGTAGAGATATAATTTTGTAAGTCCTGCTACATTCCTACCGTGGTTCAAGGGGTGGATGGTGGGGCAAACGGCGTCGTCACTGTCTAAGGTCTTTTTTTGTACTTTATCTAACCACGCCAAGGTGGTTTTCTGTGCGTCGCCCCAAATGAAAAAGTTGTATTCGAGAAGCGGCCGAAAGTTGGACTTGTATATTACATCACGGGCCGATGGTTGGAGGAGGAACTTGCTCCTCTTTAGAAATCCCAAGCACTGAGATGCTTGTTTGGCGATTTGGAATGTGTGGTCATTCCAACGCAAGTCTTTGGTTAATGTCACGCCATCAGTAACGGCTCAACATGGGCAAGTTTCCAAGAGTCTGGGTTAACTCTGGAGAAGTTTGATAGGGCAAAAAGTTTTCGTGGAGGTTTAGCCAAAGGTGAGTGGCATTGTTCTAAGACGATGGCTATATTATCGGGTCCAGTGGTTTTGTTAGAATCGAGCTCTTTGAGGCATTTATAAACTTCGCGAGTCCTAAAGAATATGCTGTCCGTTGAATGGGCGTTTGGCTCGAGAACCGGAGAAGCATATCAGTTTCAAGTAAATAAGAATTTGAGGCGAATAGAGATTCTAGTAAATCGGCATTGGATTTGCTGTCTGTTATCACCTGTTCATCGTAGATGAAGGAAGGTGGTGTGTATGTAGTAAAATTCTTCTTGATGGAACTTTTCAAGGAACAGAAGTTTTTGCTACCACCACATGTACTAATGCTTCTAAACTGGTTGTCAAATGAGGTTTTGACTTTCCTGATGGTGGACTTACAGCAATTTCTTAGTTTTATATACTCTCGACGGAACGATTCGGTCAGAGAATTATTGTAAACTCTGAAGACCGTTTCTTTAGTTTTTGTTGCATTTGTGCACTCCCGATTATACCATCTGTTCTGCCTTCGGTTCATAGATTTGATAGAATGGTGAATAAGCAAATGCATTCCTGCCTGTACGACCCTGGTGATGTCGATAGCGGTAGATTGCCCTTATGGGTTAGGAAACACCCGTCCCAGTCAGTGGATTGAAAAAATTGATAAGCCCCATCCAATTGGCCTTTCCGTAATGCCACGCAATTCTCTTAGCTGGTTTGGGTGGGGTGGGAGATTCGTATGGAAAGTAAGCGCTGATTACACTGTGTTCGGAATTTCCAAGTGGTTAATCCACTTCTACGGAGTATCTCGGCGGATGAGAAGTAAGAAAGAGAGAGAGATCAAGGAAATGGGCTCCTTGGACAGAGACTTCGGGGACTCTCGTTGGTTGATCCACAATTTTCTGTAAATTATTGATGTCTGCAAAAAGCTCGACGTATTTGCCAGAAACACTGGTGCCATTTAAGTAAGTCAGCCAGTTAACATTGAAATCACCCGCAATGATGATTTCACACTCAGGATTGGATGACAAAAATCCCAAGATTTGTTCGGAAATAGAATCGAATGATGATGATGAGGCTTCGTTACTTTCGTTATGACTTCTGTATAGGAAGCAGAAAAATATTATGTGGTTTCTGAAAATGATTTTAATCTAGAGGTAGTTAAAATCAGAAAGCGTGCTACTATATATTTTATGATAAGCCACGTCATCCCTAAAATGAATGACAATACCCCTATGGGATGAGAGATTGGGCACTAAAGTATACCCTGACACCTGATATTGACCTAGGTCAGTATTAGGTGATACTTGGGTTTCACTTAGCGCGAAGATTTGGGGTTTGAAATTGGATAAGTGGCACTCTTTACCTATATTCATATTTTATAAACACCGGAACTTTTCCCTAGCCGCTCACGCTTTTTTAAGGTTGTTTCCATATACTAACTATAACTTTACATTCAAAATTATTTTTTAAATTTTAAAATAAAAGCTAATTTTTAAGTTTTTAAGCTTTATTTTTTTTAGTCTATTATATGACTTCCGCCATTTTGTAGTGACCGAGCTGTAAGGAAAATGGTAAATCGCTATTTTGTGTCGGACGTTTTTTTGTATTTGGAATGACGCCACCTAGCTAATAGTATTATATTGTCACACCGACTGCGTTGTAAAGAAAAAAGTAATCCGCGATTTTGTATTGGCCGACATTTTGATTTTGGAATGACACCGTATAGCATTCTACTTGTCGTATACTTTCATTTGATATCCATACCGAGCACGTTGAAAATGAAAAGCTAATCCGCCATTTTGTGTTGGGCCCCATTTTTTAGTTTGAATGACACCAAATAGCTAATGGTATTCTACTTATTATACCCATTCATTTGATACCTCTTTCGGTGGTCGAAGAGCACAATAGCGAAATTAGGCCGCCATCTTGGAGCCGCCAGCGTCATCTTCCTATCGTGAAGTTGATAGGTGAAGGTCCTATAGCAATCGGATTAGCCATTCCCGATACTAGCCTGGACAAATTGACAGGCAGACATTCAGGGAAGTTTGTAATCGCTCATTGAACATGAGGCAAAATTGAAATTACCTAGTGGTCCTAAACTTTTGCACATGACTGTACAGTCAGACGCAAATTTTGAAAATAGTTGATTTTGTTTTAATATCATGTAAATAGCCATATGAACATAGAAAAACACAATTATTTTGAATTCACAGACAGACACTCCAATTATATTTATATAGATAAAAGATAAACAATACGTTTTTACTTTTTTTCCCCAAATTTGCTTATGACGACGTTAGTCCCTTTGGAACAGACACTCCTCATGTAATGATCACTCAGAAATAAGTTCTTTATAATTTTTGCTTTGTTTACATATTTTCAATTATTTGCAAATTCACAAAACCATTACAAACAAATTTATTAAAATTTGGACAGAGCAAGGTGTGTCGGGTCTACAGTACATAATTTTTACAGCTTACACCGGTTGATATGTAAGCCTGTTAAAAATATCTCGGATTATGAAAAATGTAATCCATTATTCAAGATATTGCAAATCTTGATTGACCTTTGCTCCTAAAATGTTTGTTACGTTATCTATTAAGGCTTCCAGAGTCCTTGTTCATTATGATATTACTGTGTTGTAATATTGTGTGATAACATATTTTATGACGACTCTTTATTGTACCCTGCAGGGCAAACTTTCATACATGAGAGATGCAATCATTAATTCCACGGACACCCTGTCATACTCCGTGTGTATTTTAATTAAGAATTCTTTATGGGGCTATGTCCTTTCATAATATATATATTCAAGACGTACCAAGTTTGGGTAGAATTAAGATCGGACAAACTACCCCAGCAAAAGAACAATGGCAATATTTTCGTATGAAAGAAAAGTTTTAGCTTATTGAGTGCATTATCCTGCAAGACGGACCAGTCGACTCCCTTCAGATATGCAAATATATGGAGGAAAAAGTTTTTTCAGAGCACATTTATAGTAGATACCCTGGACGTTGTAACAAAAGATTGGGAACTTTCACCCGTATGAACCCCTTTACCAAAACGGGTGCATAGTTTTAAATTGCTTCTAACTTTTAAACTAGATGAATGCTGGGTGAGAATTTTCTTTCGACATTTTCCGAATTTTATTAGGGTGCCTTAGTTCTTAGAACGTCTCATCGGTAAAATTCATTCTTAAAAAAAAAAAAAAACCCTGGAAGAAAACATTTAGTTTTTTGTTCGATATTTTCTAATCAATAGCCATAAATTTCCGGCACAACTGTGCGAAATTTAACGTGCTTTACTTTATTTGTGAGGTTAAGAAAAACTTTTTGGTATAGTGGACAGCATGAAATTGGCTTCTACGTAATACCGCTCTAAAATGCAATGTGAAATGCAAAGCAATTTTTACAATATCCAGTATTCAGAGTTATATGTATATCGTTTCGAGTTAAATAAGACAGTACTCTCCCTTATTATTTTCATTTTCCCTTTAGATATTATATTTTGTATATGGAGACAAATTTAAAATGTTGAACTCCTTCGAAGTTATAGTTGACACAAGTTGTATTTTACGGGGTTCTACTATTTCTGGACATTTTCATGGAATATGTTTTGTTTTCATTTACTTCAATTCTAAACCCTCGCTGGCCCCATTTTCCCAGAGGACATGTTGGAGGATAATGTTGAAGAGTAGTGTAGATAAGCTATTACTTTTTCCAAAACCATGAGGTTAAATTCACCTGTCACTCTACCTTCAATTGGTACTTTTTCACTTGATACTTTAATCAACACCATTTCTAGTTGTATTCATTTCTTAATTGTGGATCATCTGCTTCAAAAACCGCTCTCGAATTTCCTTTTTTAGGTGAAAGAATCTAAGCTCAGGTGGTAACCCGTAAATAACCGCTAATAATGCCTTTCTCAAAAAAAAAAGCTTTAGAAAAATAAAATATTCAACCACCAGTCATGCACCAGACCATGGTACAATAATTACTACAAGGTAAGCTCATAAGGGCCTCGTGACGTCACTCAGATCTTAGTTCACAAAGGAAAAAAGCTTTCGTGTGACGTCACTCAGATCTTTTCTCATATAAAAATGGGAGAAGCTTTTCAAGATGGAAACAGAGCTTTTCCTTGCGAGCCTACCTTGTATTATTGTACCATGCACCAGACCATAGTTAGGTGATTCCACTGACATATAATAATGGACTGCTCATCAGCAATTATTCCCATACAAACCGATGGCACCAAAAAGGTATAGTCGACTCGCTCATCCATAAGCCCCCAAACTGACAGAAGCACTCAGAAATAAAATCAGGTTAAATCAATTAGAAAAAAATAGACGGGTATAGTGATGTTTATATCTTTTGCGTTAAATCAATTAGAAAAAAATAGACGGGTATAGTGATGTTTATATCTTTTGCTCTTTTCCCCATAAGCCCCCGGATTTTGACATACAGAATGTCAGTTGCTAAAACAGGCGTTAAGAGCTGTGTGAAGTTGGCCCCCCGAATTGCGAATTTCAAATTTGTACTGGGGGAATCGATTGACCATTTTTTGACCATTATTGACCACCATAAACTTTCGTTTGACCACCCGCCATTTTCGAGAAACAATCAAAACAACTTTGGGGGGCTAACTTCACGCTAGCCCCCCGAGTTTGATATTTCGATAATGTTAAATCGGAAAAGGATTGACCACTTTTTGACCATTATTGACCACCAAAATATGTCGTTTGACCACCCTCCAATTTTACAAAAAAAAAAATTTCAATGTATTAGTCACCTGCGAAGGAATTCGAAATGCATCGAGCAGTTTCTCCAAAATTTTAAGCGCCGTTCTCTAACATTTTGTATAATTAACTTGAATGTCTCATTTGAAATTGTTTAAAATTGACGCGTTTTCAGAGGTGGTCAAACGTCAAATTACGTTTCTAACGCCTTTGCGAAGGTGGTCAAACGTTTTCAGCGTTTGACCACTCGTCATTATCAAATTTCACTAGAACAACCGCGAAAAATGATCTAACTTCATGATGCGTCTCTTTTGAAATTGTAAAAAAAAATTTTACGCATTTTGAGAGGTGGTCAAACGTCAACTTACGTTTCTAAAGGCTTTACGAAGGTGGTCAAACGTTTTCAGCGTTTGACCACTCGTCATTATCAAATTTCACTAGAACAACCGCGAAAAATGATCTAACTTCGTGATGCGTCTCTTTTGAAATTGTAAAATTTTTTTTTGCGCATTTTGAGAGGTGGTCAAACGTCAAATTACGTTTCTAACGCCTTTGCGAAGGTGGTGAAACGTTTTCAGCGTTTGACCACTCGTCATTATCAAATTTCACTAGAACAACCGCGAAAAATGATCTAACTTCATGATGCGTCTCTTTTGAAATTGTAAAATTTTTTTTTACGCATTTTGAGAGGTGGTCAAACGTCAAATTACGTTTCTAACGCCTTTGCGAAGGTGGTGAAACGTTTTCAGCGGTTGACCACTCGTCATTATCAAATTTCACTAGAACAACCGCGAAAAATGATCTAACTTCGTGATGCGTCTCTTTTGAAATTGTAAAAAAAAAATTTTACGCATTTTGAGAGGTGGTCAAACGTCAAATTACGTTTCTAACGCCTTTGCGAAGGTGGTCAAACGTTTTCAGCGTTTGACCACTCGTCATTATCAAATTTCACTAGAACAACCGCGAGAAATGA
This sequence comes from Thereva unica, assembly GCA_949987705.1. Taxonomy (NCBI): domain Eukaryota; kingdom Metazoa; phylum Arthropoda; class Insecta; order Diptera; family Therevidae; genus Thereva; species Thereva unica. Next base: position 82,923 of record CATLJY010000534.1, on the reverse strand, counting down.
TCTAACTTCGTGATGCGTCTCTTTTGAAATTGTAAAAAAAATTTTTACGCATTTTGAGAGGTGGTCAAACGTCAAATTACGTTTCTAACGCCTTTGCGAAGGTGGTCAAACGTTTTCAGCGTTTGACCACTCGTCATTATCAAATTTCACTAGAACAACCGCGAAAAATGATCTAACTTCGTGATGCGTCTCTTTTGAAATTGTAAAAAAAAAATTTACGCATTTTGAGAGGTGGTCAAACGTCAACTTACGTTTCTAAAGGCTTTGCGAAGGTGGTCAAACGTTTTCAGCGTTTGACCACTTGTCATTATCAAATTTCAAATTTCAATATTCAATTTTTTTTACTCTTTGCAATGATAGTATTATCAATTAATATAATATTGATTTATTTTTCTATCAATATAATTAGTATTTATTCATAGTAAAAGGTAGTTAGGGATTGCCTAGTTTGTTGCGAGTAAATGGCCACTTCACGACGAGGCACTCGTAAGTTTCTGGCTAAACAAACTTTACTACTTAAACTTATCTACGGACTTTATAGTTTCGGAGACCAGAAAAAAAATTTCAAATTGGTGTTGAGCCCCGTTGGCCGGCAATCAGGAATGTGTAAAAATGTGTAAAATAAAAGACGAACTTCACTATTTTAATTTTATTAAACTTCATTCAAAAGACTTCTAGAAATTTTATTTAAACTTGATAGCAAAAGTACAATAGAAATACTTCCCGACTTAATTGGCGGCTCAACGAGAACTGATTCTTTTAAATCAGTTCGCAGTTTGTGTCACCTAAACCACGGCTCGCATGATCAGGAAAAAGTCGCCTAGTCAGCGCTTTTCATGTGAAAAGTAGATAAGAAAATATCGTTGCGATACATTGCATGAGAAATGTTTACGTTGCTCATGAAATGCATTGCATGAAAATGTTTATGTTTCAATTTTATTAATTGAATTTGTTTACGTTGCATATGAAAGGAAGTATTGTTTGAAAAAAGATATTTGATACTTTCCTGATCATGGGGGCCGTTTACAATATATAATGCTACAATGTAGGGAATGTATGCTACAATGTAGGGAGGATACAACATTCCTCCCCCCTTATGAAGATCGGCGTAGTCGATCTTTAGAAATCATGCATTGGAAAGAAAAATTATTATTTTTTCTCTTAACTGTTAATAGAATTTGGTAAACATATAAGTTTGTGCAATTGCAAAAATTGTTTTATATAATAAAAAATTTAAAAGTTTGTAGCGACTTAAGGTCAGCAATTTGCTTATATAATTTGTTATGTAATAGTCAAAATTTATAACTTATTAGAAAGAAATGTTTTATTTATTATTTCTTTGTTTATTAATACTTATTTTACTAAACATTTTTATAGGATTTTATGGTTCATATTTATTATATATATAATATAAAAATTTGTGAGTACTTCAGTACTTTATATATGTGTGTAAGTCTATACTAAGGAGATTTTATTATTATTTATTTATTGTGTGGGTGCAAAATTACATGTTCATAATCTATAATGTAAGATACTTTTGGAACAAATATAGATATAGTACAATTATAAGTGCGAGTAATATGGTGAAATATGGTGTAGGTGTGTATAGGTAAAACTCTTAGTTTTCCATCAAGGAGATCGCGCGCGAACAACAACAGAAGCTAGCGAGGTATGATCATAGTGGGTTTATTCGCTGGGTTCAATTGGGCCAACCTGGCGGTCTGGACATATCGTTATACGGCATTTAAAATATCTTTTATATATTAAATAAAATAAAGAAATTGAAAGGATAATTGTGAATATAGAAAATGATATGTTGATTATTTTGCTGGAATCGAATGGTGTGTAACTTAGGATATAAGTGTCTAAAGTTTCGCTAGAATCAACTATCGCGTTTAATTTTACACTTAGATTATCTAGATCTCGACTGTCAAAAATCATTTGAGGGATTTTCTTTGTCGGTATAGCAGAGAGGTTTAGATTTAGAATATTAAGAGGTGTGTTATCTAATTGATAAAAAACGGCTTCAGCCCGAGAGATGGTTGTATGAGTTTGTAAAGAGACTTCTTTAGTTTTTGCCGTGCAACCGGCCTGGAGTTCTAGAATTCCGCTGCCTTGAATGAAAGTGGAATAGGCACTACTGTTGCAACTTATTCGAACTGTAGTCTTTTTAGGTACCAAATAGATCCAGGTGTTCGTTTTTAACAACACGTTCCATATTTCATGGGTTAAGTTAAAGAGTCTAAACTCACAATATGTGGGGGATATTCCTCCTTGATTTAAGCTAATTATGCAATTTTCCTTATTGAAACTATATAAAATGAAGTTTTGAGTGCAGATGAATTCTGTTTGTTGAAATTGCCGACAATTGCCGAGATCGTTTTCCTTAAAAAACGCATATTGTTCACGAGTTTCGTCGATAAGAACATATTGGGAATCAGGTTTGACATAGTAATAAGTGTTGTTTTTGAATCTGGTAGGCACCCTAGTGAGTTTGAATAAGGAGAAAGAGTTTTTAATAAGAGGAACTTCTATTTTAAAGACCAAACTATTTGTTGTGCGGACTGGTGAGATAGTAGATACCTTAGCAATTAGTGGTATACTACTTTCAGAAGGTTTTATGGGAAGCTTTAAATGGTCTAAAGTTTCAAGTTGTATGTCCTGTAGGGCTTTGAGAAATGTTTCAGATTTGACAAGGTGTTTGTCTAATCGTCCCAGCCTTGCTTCTTGCAGTATATCTAAGTATTCTGCTTGCCTTGCTATGATATTGTTAGCTGCAAGGGTTAATATATTAGCAGCTTCATCAAATAGGTGAAAGTTTCTTTGCTTTATCTTTTGATCTTCAAGTTCCGTTTCTATGGTGTTGAGGCTATTAGAGATTTTAGAAAAGGTATCATTTAAGGAAGACAGTGAATGTTGCATGGTGTCGACTATAACAGATACTTTTTCTGTGAAAGAGTGGTGTATGTTAGCTTGGTTAGCTTGAAGTTTTTGGATTGTTCCATCTATTTTCTTGGAATCGTCATTATCCATAACTCCGAAAAGAAATTTTTGTGCCTTGCCGACTATATCTAATAAACCACGCTTTTGCCGGTTAGATGCGGTAAGTGTTAGATTGGCGAAATACTTGTTAACCTGTTCTATTTCCAGTAAAGTTTTACTTATGAGCTTTATCGTGACCATACAATTATCCTCAGGGGTTTTACTCTTGGCTGCTATACAAAACTTCTCCATGTTGCGATAATGTTCTCCTAACTGAAGGGAGTCGGTTTCCATGGCTGTGGTATTTACGTACAATAAGAATTTCCAATCAGCAGTTGATTTATATACTGTTCCCATATTTTCGAAGTAAACTCCAGTGTTTGCCGTAAATGGGGTAACTGTATGCCCCTGACCCAATATTGTAAGAATAAGAGGGCAAAAGAATCTGGAATGGAATTGGAAAATAACATTATTTAGCGGAGGGCTTTAAGGAGATTATTATGTACGATTTTTAATTTGTTCCCTATTTTAATTGTAGAGTTTTCTTTTGAATTAATTTTAACTATCTCGTAAGGGCCTTCGAATAGAGGGCTCAGCTTCTTATTAGATTTCACCTTTGATTCTATGAGTACGAAGTCTCCGACATTGAGTTGCAATGGTTTAGCTCCGCGGTCGTAGTATTCTTTGGCCTTGAGTTTTGCCTTAATTTGGTTCTCTCTGATAGTGTGGTACCCACTTTGCAATCTGGCTTTTAATTCAAGGACGTAGTCGTCATAATTATAAACTGGTTCTGGAGGTCTTGTCAATGAAGAAGGTATTTCGGGTTTGTGTCCGAATAAAGCTTCAAACGGCGTATAATTGGTTAGAGAGTGCGGGGTAGTGTTATAACAGAAGGTTGCATAATCCATCCATAAGTCCCAGTTGGAAGGGTCCTTGCTCGCATAGCATCGGAGATAGTCACCTAAGGTGCGGTGGCTACGTTCTAGAGAACCGTTAGATTGAGGATGATATGCAGTGGTTTGGAGTTTTTGGATTTTTAAAAGACGACATGTACGTTTAAATACGTCACTAAGGAAATTTGTTCCTTGATCGGTAAGAAGTGATTTCGGTATACCAAAGATACAGATTATTTTCCGAACATAGTTTTCGGCTACTGTGTGGGCTTCCTGATTAGGGATTGGGATGGCCATGATAAATTTGGTGAGATCATCTTGAAAAGTTAATATATATTTGTTTTGATTTTCGGATGTAGGAAGAGGGCCAACTATATCTAATGCAACTTTTTCGAATGGGATTTTAGACGTGGAGGTTACTTTCATAGGTATCTTGGTCTTGGTGCTTATTTTGTTCTTTTTGCATATTTCGCAAGATTTGATGTAGTTTTTCACATCTTTAGTAATAGTTTTCCAGGTGAACTTTTCTCTGATTCTGTGAAGAGTGCGTTTAATTCCTTGATGTCCTCCGATTGGGGTATCGTGATACTCCTTTAACACTCTAGAGATTTCTTCTGGGTCAGTTAATTCAATAATACGTAACTTATCGTTTGGCTTATGGATTTCCTGTATTGTTGGACAGGGTTGATCATTGAGACAGTTTTGGGACCGTGTTACTACTAATGCTGGGGCCACTGGTAATCGAGATAGGGCATCTGCGTTAGTGTTTAATTTACCTTTCTTATGAATGACATCGAAATCATACTCTTCCAGTTTTATTCTCCATCTCATTATTCGTGAGCTCGGGTCCTTAAGATTGAATATCCAAACCAAAGGTTTGTGATCAGTGATGATCGTTATTTTCCTTCCGTATACGTAAGGGCGAAAACGATTCACCGCCCAAACGACTGCTAATGCTTCCTTCTCAATCGTGGAGTAATTTTTCTCCGCTTTATTAAGGGTCCGACTAGCGTAAGCTATTGGAAGATCATCATTGTTGTCATTAAATTGCTGGGAGAGGACAGCACCTATAGCTGTATTGCTTGCATCGGTCGTGATAAAAAATCTTTTCTGGAAATCGGGGTATTGAAGGATTGGGGATTCAGTTATAGCCTTTTTAAGTAATTCGAAGGATTCGTCACACAGTGCGTCCCATACAAAGGGTACATCCTTTTTTAAAAGGTTAGTAAGAGGTTTTGCTAATCCTGCGAAGTTAGGAACGAATTTTCTATAGTATCCCACGAGTCCTAGAAAGGACTTGACCTGTTTATTGTTTTGTGGGGCTTTTATAGACTGAATAGAGGAAATCTTTTCAGGATTTGGTTTAATACCTTTATCGGTAATGGTGTGACCTAGATACATGACTTCTTTATGTAAGAATCTGCATTTAGCTGGTTGCAACTTTAGATTATATCTTTTGAGACAATCGAATACATCGCTGAGTTTTTTATTATGATCTGTAAGATTATGACCATATACCACGATGTCGTCAAGGTAGACGAAACATCGAGTACCTTGAAGTCCTGCCAAAACTACATTCATCAGCCGTTGAAAGGTAGCTGGTGCGTTACGCAATCCGAAGGGCATTCGATTAAACTCGAAATGACCACTCGGGGTGCTAAACGCGGTTTTTGGCTTATCATTTTCTGCTAAACTAATTTGATAAAAGCCATTGGCTAGATCCAATGTAGTAAAATAACGAGAATTTCCAAGTTGGTCTAGAATTTCCTCTATGTTAGGAAGTGGGTAGGCGTCAGGTATAGTCAATTCGTTTAATTTACGAAAATCGACCACCATTCTCCATTTCTTAAGACCATCTGGGCCCGCCTTTTTGGGGACTACCAAGAGAGGTGAATTCCACGGACTCGAGCTAGGTCGTATTATCTCTTCTTGTAATAGACCTTTTGTTTGCTTATCGATTTCCGCTTTGTGGATTTCAGGAAGTCGATAAGGCTTAGTATTAACTGGAGATTTCCCAGGAAGTATAGGGAGAGAGTGTTCTGCAGCGTCGGTGAAGGTTAGTTTATCGCCTTCAATGTAGAATAATTGGTTATATTCCCGACAGAGATTTAAAATAGAGTCCCGTTCTTCGCTGTTTAGATGAGAGAGTTCTAGCGAAGAAGAGAGGGTTTCCAAGCGTTTTTGAATACTGTCTTTGACCGTCAAAGTGGAAGGATTTAACACATGATAATCCGACAAGGGTTCGTAGTGGAGATTTCCAGTGTTTTTCAAGGAGATTAATTTATCATTAGTATTAAGGACAGCTACATTAATATAGCCATTGACTGGTTGGGCGATCGTCCCTGATATATATACGAGTGGCATTATCTCTTGTGGATGACAGATGACTGTATCTTTGAAACAAATTGGTCCTAATTTAATTATTTTTTCACATCGTGGGGGAATGTCTACACCATTAAACGTACAGGTGAATTTGGAAGAGTGCATTTTCCCTTGATGATAGAAACTAAAAGTGAAGTCTTTGTAGTTGATATCTGCCTCGGTTTTGAGGAAGAAGTCTTGGCCTAAAATACCGTCATTGGTAATAGGGAAATCTGATGCAACTACATGGAATGGGTGAATCAAAGATTTGCTGTTAGCTAACTCTATGTTTAAAAGGACAGTTCCTTTTGTAGGAATAGTTTGTTGTGTTATCCCCTTGATATGTATGATATCGTTGGTATCTACCTTGACTTCGTCTTGAAGTGCACTGACTTTTATAAGGCTTATCGAAGCACCAGTATCGAGGAGTAACGAATTGGAATCAGAAATGGATTCAGATAGAGAGATTAAAACTTCGTTTTTGAAAGAGTCCTCTAAAGTTAAGACTACATATCGTTTTCTAGGGGTGCTCGAGGGTTTTGAAGTATGCCACTTGGAAGTAGTGGGAAGCTTGGGACCAATGTGTGTTCTGGATATAACGTCAGAACTAAGATTGGAAGTAGAAGTCGCAGATTTAAGAGAGGATTTAGTAATCGATTTCGAATTGGCGCTATGTGCCTTGGATTTAGGAGAGTTGGAATAGTAAGTTAAGACTTGAGGTTTGGAATTTAAATTGTTGACGTAGACCTCGGATTTGGAATAATTGGATTTAGAATTTGATTTGTTCGATGAGGCCTTGGTATCGGAGATAGAACTGTTGATAGGGCGGTTGCTTATTTTATATCGCGGATCCTGGGCTCCGAACCGCTTGGGCCAGGCATTGACTCGTTTCCCGTTTGTGGAAAAGAATTTGGCTTTCGTTCGCCTTCGGGTTTAACTACCTTGTTTCTAGAGTTGTTGTACTCTCTTTTTCTGCACTGATCGATGGAGTGACCAGGATTTTTACAATAACGACAAACAGGGTCGGACGTTGATCGGCTGATCCTGTTGACAGTTCCACGAAAAGAAGGAAATGATTTAGCAGGATGCTGTTGTCGGTTGAGAGCGTTATATTTTCGGCACTCATTAATATCATGCCCAAGATTCTTGCAGAATCGGCATTGTTTCGGGTTACGGATAAAAGTTGTCGCCGGTTTCGAGTCGCTTTCGAGTAACTTTTCTTCTTCCAGGGCGAGGTCAATTGCTTCCTTGAGAGAATCATGGTGAGAAGCCTTAACTATGAGTTTTAGAGGATGCCTCAGTCCTCTTTTGAAATTGTTTAATACCATTTGCTCGTTCAGAGCACGTATAGCTTCATTGCCTTCATTAGAATCGCTTTTGGTACTAGAAATATTTAATTCTTCCATGAGTTTCTCGATTTTTTCTGCATACTCTATGACTGTTTCCTTGGGACCTTGACGTGCATTAAATAATTCAGACTGCACGACCTGAAGAGAACGCTGTTTGGAGAACTGTTTTTCCAAACATGCTCGCAAATCGTCCCAGCTGTCATAGTCATGGTATCGTAGGACATTATTGTATGCTCTACCGGAGAGTTTCGATTTTATCAAGTTCAAAAACTCTAGCTTGTGAGGTACTGTTGTTGCCAAACTGTACTGAATTTTGGCGATCTGCAGAAATCGATGGAGTGTTTTGGGGTCGCCATCAAATTCGGGAATTAATTTTATGGCATGTGAAAGATTAAAGGTGGACATTTCGTCTTCAAAGTTTTGGCGAGAGCTTCCGGCAAAATCTTTAGACTCGGGCAATGGCTTATTGCTAGACTCTGCGGGGTCAAAATTTTCTTCTTCTTCCTCAGAAAGAGGTGGAAGATCAACTAGGTTTGGGTCCTTTTTACTTCGGCTTCGCAGGGAGAGAAGAACAGTACCGAGTGTAGCAGGCTCTTTGCCTTTCTGTTTCTTACTCATGTATCCTTAGGGATACAGTTAGGGGCACAAATCGGTAAAACAAAATCAGTGATGGAGTTAGTGATGAAAGAGCAATCGACTCTAGTTGTATGTAGTAGTCGATGTTGTTCACAAGACAAATGGAAGAATGCTAGTTAAAAGTGATATTTAATTGAGTAACTAATCTTTTGGGTTTCTTTAAACATTTTAGATCAAAAGCAGTATTTCAAATCAATATTCAATGTAATTTTCTTAAAAATTGCCGAATCATAATGATAATTTATAGATAATAATCACTACGAATTAATTATTAATTATTTTATCGATAATAATTAATTACGAATTACGAAAAGGTGGATTGCAAAATTTTTTTTGAAAGCTCCAACAAATAAAACTTTGGGAATTATATAATTATTATTAATTTTTAATTAATTTGAATAACAAATTTTTCCGAGTTCGGAGGTATGCGACACAATTACACCACTTTTCACCACATGTATATAAATTAAAAGAATATATTTTAAAAGCAGAAAAGAATATTTTTTTTTTTTGGCTACACTATCACACCAAATTCTAATTATATAAAATTGTATTTTAATTAAGCTACTTACAAAATTATTAACATTATGAGCCGATGTTGGATGACTCCTTGAAAAGTAGATGATTGCACAGCAGTGTTGGTGAGCACGATGTTTAAGGTGAAAAAACGTTGATTGATGCAAAGGTTTTCAAAGTAAGATGATCGTCAACGCATCAAACTGATGAACATAAATTCCAGGTATTGGATGATGTAGGATCACTAATGTATTAAAGATGTAGATTCCAAAAGTATTGGATGTTGTTGTATCACTAAATATGATAAGATGTAGATTCCAAAAGTATTGGATGTTGTTGTATCACTAAATATGATAAGATGTAGATTCCAAAAGTATTGGATGTTGTTGTATCACTAAATATGATTAAAGATGCACATGCACAGAATGAATTAAAAGTTGACTGGCTGGATAAAACGTTGACTGTGCTGATGCGTGTGTTGAAAGAGATGAGTAAAGATGAGTAAAGAATTTCGTATTGTGCAGCGAAATTTAGAAGAAATTTACTGGGTCCACCGCGTGGAATCCCACCGCTGCCACCAAAAATGTTGAGCCCCGTTGGCCGGCAATCAGGAATGTGTAAAAATGTGTAAAATAAAAGACGAACTTCACTATTTTAATTTTATTAAACTTCATTCAAAAGACTTCTAGAAATTTTATTTAAACTTGATAGCAAAAGTACAATAGAAATACTTCCCGACTTAATTGGCGGCTCAACGAGAACTGATTCTTTTAAATCAGTTCGCAGTTTGTGTCACCTAAACCACGGCTCGCATGATCAGGAAAAAGTCGCCTAGTCAGCGCTTTTCATGTGAAAAGTAGATAAGAAAATATCGTTGCGATACATTGCATGAGAAATGTTTACGTTGCTCATGAAATGCATTGCATGAAAATGTTTATGTTTCAATTTTATTAATTGAATTTGTTTACGTTGCATATGAAAGGAAGTATTGTTTGAAAAAAGATATTTGATACTTTCCTGATCATGGGGGCCGTTTACAATATATAATGCTACAATGTAGGGAATGTATGCTACAATGTAGGGAGGATACAACATTCCTCCCCCCTTATGAAGATCGGCGTAGTCGATCTTTAGAAATCATGCATTGGAAAGAAAAATTATTATTTTTTCTCTTAACTGTTAATAGAATTTGGTAAACATATAAGTTTGTGCAATTGCAAAAATTGTTTTATATAATAAAAAATTTAAAAGTTTGTAGCGACTTAAGGTCAGCAATTTGCTTATATAATTTGTTATGTAATAGTCAAAATTTATAACTTATTAGAAAGAAATGTTTTATTTATTATTTCTTTGTTTATTAATACTTATTTTACTAAACATTTTTATAGGATTTTATGGTTCATATTTATTATATATATAATATAAAAATTTGTGAGTACTTCAGTACTTTATATATGTGTGTAAGTCTATACTAAGGAGATTTTATTATTATTTATTTATTGTGTGGGTGCAAAATTACATGTTCATAATCTATAATGTAAGATACTTTTGGAACAAATATAGATATAGTACAATTATAAGTGCGAGTAATATGGTGAAATATGGTGTAGGTGTGTATAGGTAAAACTCTTAGTTTTCCATCAAGGAGATCGCGCGCGAACAACAACAGAAGCTAGCGAGGTATGATCATAGTGGGTTTATTCGCTGGGTTCAATTGGGCCAACCTGGCGGTCTGGACATATCGTTATACGGCATTTAAAATATCTTTTATATATTAAATAAAATAAAGAAATTGAAAGGATAATTGTGAATATAGAAAATGATATGTTGATTATTTTGCTGGAATCGAATGGTGTGTAACTTAGGATATAAGTGTCTAAAGTTTCGCTAGAATCAACTATCGCGTTTAATTTTACACTTAGATTATCTAGATCTCGACTGTCAAAAATCATTTGAGGGATTTTCTTTGTCGGTATAGCAGAGAGGTTTAGATTTAGAATATTAAGAGGTGTGTTATCTAATTGATAAAAAACGGCTTCAGCCCGAGAGATGGTTGTATGAGTTTGTAAAGAGACTTCTTTAGTTTTTGCCGTGCAACCGGCCTGGAGTTCTAGAATTCCGCTGCCTTGAATGAAAGTGGAATAGGCACTACTGTTGCAACTTATTCGAACTGTAGTCTTTTTAGGTACCAAATAGATCCAGGTGTTCGTTTTTAACAACACGTTCCATATTTCATGGGTTAAGTTAAAGAGTCTAAACTCACAATATGTGGGGGATATTCCTCCTTGATTTAAGCTAATTATGCAATTTTCCTTATTGAAACTATATAAAATGAAGTTTTGAGTGCAGATGAATTCTGTTTGTTGAAATTGCCGACAATTGCCGAGATCGTTTTCCTTAAAAAACGCATATTGTTCACGAGTTTCGTCGATAAGAACATATTGGGAATCAGGTTTGACATAGTAATAAGTGTTGTTTTTGAATCTGGTAGGCACCCTAGTGAGTTTGAATAAGGAGAAAGAGTTTTTAATAAGAGGAACTTCTATTTTAAAGACCAAACTATTTGTTGTGCGGACTGGTGAGATAGTAGATACCTTAGCAATTAGTGGTATACTACTTTCAGAAGGTTTTATGGGAAGCTTTAAATGGTCTAAAGTTTCAAGTTGTATGTCCTGTAGGGCTTTGAGAAATGTTTCAGATTTGACAAGGTGTTTGTCTAATCGTCCCAGCCTTGCTTCTTGCAGTATATCTAAGTATTCTGCTTGCCTTGCTATGATATTGTTAGCTGCAAGGGTTAATATATTAGCAGCTTCATCAAATAGGTGAAAGTTTCTTTGCTTTATCTTTTGATCTTCAAGTTCCGTTTCTATGGTGTTGAGGCTATTAGAGATTTTAGAAAAGGTATCATTTAAGGAAGACAGTGAATGTTGCATGGTGTCGACTATAACAGATACTTTTTCTGTGAAAGAGTGGTGTATGTTAGCTTGGTTAGCTTGAAGTTTTTGGATTGTTCCATCTATTTTCTTGGAATCGTCATTATCCATAACTCCGAAAAGAAATTTTTGTGCCTTGCCGACTATATCTAATAAACCACGCTTTTGCCGGTTAGATGCGGTAAGTGTTAGATTGGCGAAATACTTGTTAACCTGTTCTATTTCCAGTAAAGTTTTACTTATGAGCTTTATCGTGACCATACAATTATCCTCAGGGGTTTTACTCTTGGCTGCTATACAAAACTTCTCCATGTTGCGATAATGTTCTCCTAACTGAAGGGAGTCGGTTTCCATGGCTGTGGTATTTACGTACAATAAGAATTTCCAATCAGCAGTTGATTTATATACTGTTCCCATATTTTCGAAGTAAACTCCAGTGTTTGCCGTAAATGGGGTAACTGTATGCCCCTGACCCAATATTGTAAGAATAAGAGGGCAAAAGAATCTGGAATGGAATTGGAAAATAACATTATTTAGCGGAGGGCTTTAAGGAGATTATTATGTACGATTTTTAATTTGTTCCCTATTTTAATTGTAGAGTTTTCTTTTGAATTAATTTTAACTATCTCGTAAGGGCCTTCGAATAGAGGGCTCAGCTTCTTATTAGATTTCACCTTTGATTCTATGAGTACGAAGTCTCCGACATTGAGTTGCAATGGTTTAGCTCCGCGGTCGTAGTATTCTTTGGCCTTGAGTTTTGCCTTAATTTGGTTCTCTCTGATAGTGTGGTACCCACTTTGCAATCTGGCTTTTAATTCAAGGACGTAGTCGTCATAATTATAAACTGGTTCTGGAGGTCTTGTCAATGAAGAAGGTATTTCGGGTTTGTGTCCGAATAAAGCTTCAAACGGCGTATAATTGGTTAGAGAGTGCGGGGTAGTGTTATAACAGAAGGTTGCATAATCCATCCATAAGTCCCAGTTGGAAGGGTCCTTGCTCGCATAGCATCGGAGATAGTCACCTAAGGTGCGGTGGCTACGTTCTAGAGAACCGTTAGATTGAGGATGATATGCAGTGGTTTGGAGTTTTTGGATTTTTAAAAGACGACATGTACGTTTAAATACGTCACTAAGGAAATTTGTTCCTTGATCGGTAAGAAGTGATTTCGGTATACCAAAGATACAGATTATTTTCCGAACATAGTTTTCGGCTACTGTGTGGGCTTCCTGATTAGGGATTGGGATGGCCATGATAAATTTGGTGAGATCATCTTGAAAAGTTAATATATATTTGTTTTGATTTTCGGATGTAGGAAGAGGGCCAACTATATCTAATGCAACTTTTTCGAATGGGATTTTAGACGTGGAGGTTACTTTCATAGGTATCTTGGTCTTGGTGCTTATTTTGTTCTTTTTGCATATTTCGCAAGATTTGATGTAGTTTTTCACATCTTTAGTAATAGTTTTCCAGGTGAACTTTTCTCTGATTCTGTGAAGAGTGCGTTTAATTCCTTGATGTCCTCCGATTGGGGTATCGTGATACTCCTTTAACACTCTAGAGATTTCTTCTGGGTCAGTTAATTCAATAATACGTAACTTATCGTTTGGCTTATGGATTTCCTGTATTGTTGGACAGGGTTGATCATTGAGACAGTTTTGGGACCGTGTTACTACTAATGCTGGGGCCACTGGTAATCGAGATAGGGCATCTGCGTTAGTGTTTAATTTACCTTTCTTATGAATGACATCGAAATCATACTCTTCCAGTTTTATTCTCCATCTCATTATTCGTGAGCTCGGGTCCTTAAGATTGAATATCCAAACCAAAGGTTTGTGATCAGTGATGATCGTTATTTTCCTTCCGTATACGTAAGGGCGAAAACGATTCACCGCCCAAACGACTGCTAATGCTTCCTTCTCAATCGTGGAGTAATTTTTCTCCGCTTTATTAAGGGTCCGACTAGCGTAAGCTATTGGAAGATCATCATTGTTGTCATTAAATTGCTGGGAGAGGACAGCACCTATAGCTGTATTGCTTGCATCGGTCGTGATAAAAAATCTTTTCTGGAAATCGGGGTATTGAAGGATTGGGGATTCAGTTATAGCCTTTTTAAGTAATTCGAAGGATTCGTCACACAGTGCGTCCCATACAAAGGGTACATCCTTTTTTAAAAGGTTAGTAAGAGGTTTTGCTAATCCTGCGAAGTTAGGAACGAATTTTCTATAGTATCCCACGAGTCCTAGAAAGGACTTGACCTGTTTATTGTTTTGTGGGGCTTTTATAGACTGAATAGAGGAAATCTTTTCAGGATTTGGTTTAATACCTTTATCGGTAATGGTGTGACCTAGATACATGACTTCTTTATGTAAGAATCTGCATTTAGCTGGTTGCAACTTTAGATTATATCTTTTGAGACAATCGAATACATCGCTGAGTTTTTTATTATGATCTGTAAGATTATGACCATATACCACGATGTCGTCAAGGTAGACGAAACATCGAGTACCTTGAAGTCCTGCCAAAACTACATTCATCAGCCGTTGAAAGGTAGCTGGTGCGTTACGCAATCCGAAGGGCATTCGATTAAACTCGAAATGACCACTCGGGGTGCTAAACGCGGTTTTTGGCTTATCATTTTCTGCTAAACTAATTTGATAAAAGCCATTGGCTAGATCCAATGTAGTAAAATAACGAGAATTTCCAAGTTGGTCTAGAATTTCCTCTATGTTAGGAAGTGGGTAGGCGTCAGGTATAGTCAATTCGTTTAATTTACGAAAATCGACCACCATTCTCCATTTCTTAAGACCATCTGGGCCCGCCTTTTTGGGGACTACCAAGAGAGGTGAATTCCACGGACTCGAGCTAGGTCGTATTATCTCTTCTTGTAATAGACCTTTTGTTTGCTTATCGATTTCCGCTTTGTGGATTTCAGGAAGTCGATAAGGCTTAGTATTAACTGGAGATTTCCCAGGAAGTATAGGGAGAGAGTGTTCTGCAGCGTCGGTGAAGGTTAGTTTATCGCCTTCAATGTAGAATAATTGGTTATATTCCCGACAGAGATTTAAAATAGAGTCCCGTTCTTCGCTGTTTAGATGAGAGAGTTCTAGCGAAGAAGAGAGGGTTTCCAAGCGTTTTTGAATACTGTCTTTGACCGTCAAAGTGGAAGGATTTAACACATGATAATCCGACAAGGGTTCGTAGTGGAGATTTCCAGTGTTTTTCAAGGAGATTAATTTATCATTAGTATTAAGGACAGCTACATTAATATAGCCATTGACTGGTTGGGCGATCGTCCCTGATATATATACGAGTGGCATTATCTCTTGTGGATGACAGATGACTGTATCTTTGAAACAAATTGGTCCTAATTTAATTATTTTTTCACATCGTGGGGGAATGTCTACACCATTAAACGTACAGGTGAATTTGGAAGAGTGCATTTTCCCTTGATGATAGAAACTAAAAGTGAAGTCTTTGTAGTTGATATCTGCCTCGGTTTTGAGGAAGAAGTCTTGGCCTAAAATACCGTCATTGGTAATAGGGAAATCTGATGCAACTACATGGAATGGGTGAATCAAAGATTTGCTGTTAGCTAACTCTATGTTTAAAAGGACAGTTCCTTTTGTAGGAATAGTTTGTTGTGTTATCCCCTTGATATGTATGATATCGTTGGTATCTACCTTGACTTCGTCTTGAAGTGCACTGACTTTTATAAGGCTTATCGAAGCACCAGTATCGAGGAGTAACGAATTGGAATCAGAAATGGATTCAGATAGAGAGATTAAAACTTCGTTTTTGAAAGAGTCCTCTAAAGTTAAGACTACATATCGTTTTCTAGGGGTGCTCGAGGGTTTTGAAGTATGCCACTTGGAAGTAGTGGGAAGCTTGGGACCAATGTGTGTTCTGGATATAACGTCAGAACTAAGATTGGAAGTAGAAGTCGCAGATTTAAGAGAGGATTTAGTAATCGATTTCGAATTGGCGCTATGTGCCTTGGATTTAGGAGAGTTGGAATAGTAAGTTAAGACTTGAGGTTTGGAATTTAAATTGTTGACGTAGACCTCGGATTTGGAATAATTGGATTTAGAATTTGATTTGTTCGATGAGGCCTTGGTATCGGAGATAGAACTGTTGATAGGGCGGTTGCTTATTTTATATCGCGGATCCTGGGCTCCGAACCGCTTGGGCCAGGCATTGACTCGTTTCCCGTTTGTGGAAAAGAATTTGGCTTTCGTTCGCCTTCGGGTTTAACTACCTTGTTTCTAGAGTTGTTGTACTCTCTTTTTCTGCACTGATCGATGGAGTGACCAGGATTTTTACAATAACGACAAACAGGGTCGGACGTTGATCGGCTGATCCTGTTGACAGTTCCACGAAAAGAAGGAAATGATTTAGCAGGATGCTGTTGTCGGTTGAGAGCGTTATATTTTCGGCACTCATTAATATCATGCCCAAGATTCTTGCAGAATCGGCATTGTTTCGGGTTACGGATAAAAGTTGTCGCCGGTTTCGAGTCGCTTTCGAGTAACTTTTCTTCTTCCAGGGCGAGGTCAATTGCTTCCTTGAGAGAATCATGGTGAGAAGCCTTAACTATGAGTTTTAGAGGATGCCTCAGTCCTCTTTTGAAATTGTTTAATACCATTTGCTCGTTCAGAGCACGTATAGCTTCATTGCCTTCATTAGAATCGCTTTTGGTACTAGAAATATTTAATTCTTCCATGAGTTTCTCGATTTTTTCTGCATACTCTATGACTGTTTCCTTGGGACCTTGACGTGCATTAAATAATTCAGACTGCACGACCTGAAGAGAACGCTGTTTGGAGAACTGTTTTTCCAAACATGCTCGCAAATCGTCCCAGCTGTCATAGTCATGGTATCGTAGGACATTATTGTATGCTCTACCGGAGAGTTTCGATTTTATCAAGTTCAAAAACTCTAGCTTGTGAGGTACTGTTGTTGCCAAACTGTACTGAATTTTGGCGATCTGCAGAAATCGATGGAGTGTTTTGGGGTCGCCATCAAATTCGGGAATTAATTTTATGGCATGTGAAAGATTAAAGGTGGACATTTCGTCTTCAAAGTTTTGGCGAGAGCTTCCGGCAAAATCTTTAGACTCGGGCAATGGCTTATTGCTAGACTCTGCGGGGTCAAAATTTTCTTCTTCTTCCTCAGAAAGAGGTGGAAGATCAACTAGGTTTGGGTCCTTTTTACTTCGGCTTCGCAGGGAGAGAAGAACAGTACCGAGTGTAGCAGGCTCTTTGCCTTTCTGTTTCTTACTCATGTATCCTTAGGGATACAGTTAGGGGCACAAATCGGTAAAACAAAATCAGTGATGGAGTTAGTGATGAAAGAGCAATCGACTCTAGTTGTATGTAGTAGTCGATGTTGTTCACAAGACAAATGGAAGAATGCTAGTTAAAAGTGATATTTAATTGAGTAACTAATCTTTTGGGTTTCTTTAAACATTTTAGATCAAAAGCAGTATTTCAAATCAATATTCAATGTAATTTTCTTAAAAATTGCCGAATCATAATGATAATTTATAGATAATAATCACTACGAATTAATTATTAATTATTTTATCGATAATAATTAATTACGAATTACGAAAAGGTGGATTGCAAAATTTTTTTTGAAAGCTCCAACAAATAAAACTTTGGGAATTATATAATTATTATTAATTTTTAATTAATTTGAATAACAAATTTTTCCGAGTTCGGAGGTATGCGACACAATTACACCACTTTTCACCACATGTATATAAATTAAAAGAATATATTTTAAAAGCAGAAAAGAATATTTTTTTTTTTTGGCTACACTATCACACCAAATTCTAATTATATAAAATTGTATTTTAATTAAGCTACTTACAAAATTATTAACATTATGAGCCGATGTTGGATGACTCCTTGAAAAGTAGATGATTGCACAGCAGTGTTGGTGAGCACGATGTTTAAGGTGAAAAAACGTTGATTGATGCAAAGGTTTTCAAAGTAAGATGATCGTCAACGCATCAAACTGATGAACATAAATTCCAGGTATTGGATGATGTAGGATCACTAATGTATTAAAGATGTAGATTCCAAAAGTATTGGATGTTGTTGTATCACTAAATATGATAAGATGTAGATTCCAAAAGTATTGGATGTTGTTGTATCACTAAATATGATAAGATGTAGATTCCAAAAGTATTGGATGTTGTTGTATCACTAAATATGATTAAAGATGCACATGCACAGAATGAATTAAAAGTTGACTGGCTGGATAAAACGTTGACTGTGCTGATGCGTGTGTTGAAAGAGATGAGTAAAGATGAGTAAAGAATTTCGTATTGTGCAGCGAAATTTAGAAGAAATTTACTGGGTCCACCGCGTGGAATCCCAGCTTGCTGCCACCAAAAATGTTGAGCCCCGTTGGCCGGCAATCAGGAATGTGTAAAAATGTGTAAAATAAAAGACGAACTTCACTATTTTAATTTTATTAAACTTCATTCAAAAGACTTCTAGAAATTTTATTTAAACTTGATAGCAAAAGTACAATAGAAATACTTCCCGACTTAATTGGCGGCTCAACGAGAACTGATTCTTTTAAATCAGTTCGCAGTTTGTGTCACCTAAACCACGGCTCGCATGATCAGGAAAAAGTCGCCTAGTCAGCGCTTTTCATGTGAAAAGTAGATAAGAAAATATCGTTGCGATACATTGCATGAGAAATGTTTACGTTGCTCATGAAATGCATTGCATGAAAATGTTTATGTTTCAATTTTATTAATTGAATTTGTTTACGTTGCATATGAAAGGAAGTATTGTTTGAAAAAAGATATTTGATACTTTCCTGATCATGGGGGCCGTTTACAATATATAATGCTACAATGTAGGGAATGTATGCTACAATGTAGGGAGGATACAACATTGGATATGTTTTATTTTCGTACGTTAATATCGATACCAACAAATTTCTCTTGGCCATATGTTATCAAATTGGGATAAATAAGGCAGTTTCGGAATTTAATAGAAATCGGAAGACAAATAGCCAAACTTGTTATAAATTTTGATCATAATTTCGTTATTTGTTACCTTAAAACCTCACTATACCGAATTTTATTGGGATCGGAAAACAATTGGCAGACTCGTTCCCGATATCGGCGCGGCCATTTTTAATTAAAAAAGTTTAAAACCTCCAGAATACAATTGACTAAATCGTCCGCCGTACTAGACTCGCCTTTTGGAAATTATAAGTTTTGATCATAAATTCGCTATTTGCTACTATACCGTTTTTCATTAGAATCAGGTCTACTCCGGTTTTCTAAGTCGCCGTGTGTCGTTTAAAAAGACTGATTATAATCAGAGAGGGCCACCTCTTTTACATATCAACACCTCTAACACGAATTACGGTCGTTTTGAACCTGTAAATCGCTTGCATATAAACGTGAATAAAAATATTAATGTCTTTAGCGAGAGCATTAGTAAAGATGTCCTTAAAAGGAGTCTTTTTGATCTCACGTGACTACTTATGTGGTTTGCATTTAATGTTTTTTTTTTGTTTATTTGTTTTTCGTTTTCCATTTTTATTTGAATTTTATTTGTTACTTTTATGTTTGCATGCCTCAGCTGAGTCCACGTGACGGTGGTAAATGTTTCTCAGCCTACCTGAGAAGTGCGCCTTACGCTTCTGCGTTAGAAGGGTTAACTATATTGTTATATATTATTATTATTATAGAATACAATCGGCGATTTGTAGAAAATTTTCAACAAAGCTGTCCATGACAGCGCCACCTAGAAGTGGCTTTAGAAAGTAATAGAATAACCTATTTTTTAAGTTTTATTGTAAATAACACATGGTTAAAATTTCATTAAGATCGGTTGCACGGTGTAGGAGCGTGTTCGGAACATATTTTGCACTGCACCCAACATTAAAATATTTGAAATTAATCCAAATCTTCAAAATTAAACATAACCAACTATTCTAATAAAAGTCTGAGACATTAGGTTCAGAATGCAAGTTTTCATTGGAAGCGGAACAAAATTTGCAAATTCGATGGCAATATTGGCGTGGCCTTTTTAAATTCATAAGTTTTGACCACAAATTTGTTATTTGCGACGTTAAAAACCTTTAAGTCGTCCGCCATATTGGCCCCGACATTTTGAATTCATAACTTCTGACCATAAATTCGTTATTTGCTACCTTAAGAAATCCCGGATACCGATTTTCATTGGAATCGGAAAACAATTCGCAAATTTGTCGGCCATATTGGGGCAGCCATTTTGAATCTATAAGTTTTGCCCACAAATTCGTTATTTGCGACCTGAAAACCCTCTATACACCCACTTTCATTGGAATCGGAATAAAATTGGCAAATTCAACCATATTTCTGTGGCCATTTTTAATTTTGATCATATTTCGACGGCCATTTTGAATTTCGAAAATTGGTCTTCGAGGTGCTTCATGGGAGACCCCACGGACCTTTATGCAGAAATGCAAAGGTCTGCGATGATTTTCAACGAAGCTCTCCATGCAGCGCCATCTAGGAGTGTCTTTAGAAAGTAATAGAATAGCGTATGTTCTAAGTTTTATTGTCAATAGAACTTGGTTTAAAATTCATCAACATCGGTTTTACGGTATAGGAGCCTATTGCGAACATACATATACATACATAAGGTGGCTCTCAAAGTTATTGGCACACCCAAGGGGGTCTACAACAAAGGAAGATATTAAAAAATCAGACTGTGTTATAATTCGATAATGACGAGCGGTCAAACGTTTAAAACGTTTGACCACCTTCGCAAAGGCGTTAGAAACGTAATTTGACGTTTGACCACCTCTCAAAATGCGTAAAAATTTTTTTTACAATTTCAAAAGAGACGCATCACGAAGTTAGATCATTTTTCGCGGTTGTTCTAGTGAAATTTTATAATGACGAGTGGTCAAACGCTGAAAACGTTTGACCACCTTCGCAAAGGCGTTAGAAACGTAATTTGACGTTTGACCACCTCTCAAAATGCGTAAAATTTTTTTTTTACAATTTCAAAAGAGACGCATCACGAAGTTAGATCATTTTTCGCGGTTGTTCTAGTGAAATTTGATAATGACGAGTGGTCAAACGCTGAAAACGTTTCACCACCTTCGCAAAGGCGTTAGAAACGTAATTTGACGTTTGACCACCTCTCAAAATGCGTAAAAAATTTTTTTTACAATTTCAAAAGAGACGCATCACGAAGTTAGATCATTTTTCGCGGTTGTTCTAATGAAATTTGATAATGACAAGTGGTCAAACGCTGAAAACGTTTCACCACCTTCGCAAAGGCGTTAGAAACGTAATTTGACGTTTGACCACCTCTCAAAATGCGCAAAAAAAAATTTTACAATTTCAAAAGAGACGCATCACGAAGTTAGATCATTTTTCGCGGTTGTTCTAGTGAAATTTGATAATGACGAGTGGTCAAACGCTGAAAACGTTTGACCACCTTCGCAAAGGCGTTAGAAACGTAATTTGACGTTTGACCACCTCTCAAAATGCGTAAAAATTTTTTTTACAATTTCAAAAGAGACGCATCACGAAGTTAGATCATTTTTCGCGGTTGTTCTAGTGAAATTTGATAATGACGAGTGGTCAAACGCTGAAAACGTGACGTTTGACCACCTCTCAAAATGCGTAAAAATTTTTTTTACAATTTCAAAAGAGACGCATCACGAAGTTAGATCATTTTTCGCGGTTGTTCTAGTGAAATTTGATAAGGACGAGTGGTCAAACGCTGAAAACGTTTGACCACCTTCGCAAAGGCGTTAGAAACGTAATTTGACGTTTGACCACCTCTCAAAATGCGTAAAAATTTTTTTTACAATTTCAAAAGAGACGCATCACGAAGTTAGATCATTTTTCGCGGTTGTTCTAGTGAAATTTGATAATGACGAGTGGTCAAACGCTGAAAACGTTTGACCACCTTCGCAAAGGCGTTAGAAACGTAATTTGACGTTTGACCACCACTCAAAATGCGTAAAAATTTTTTTTTACAATTTCAAAAGAGACGCATCACGAAGTTAGATCATTTTTCGCGGTTGTTCTAGTGAAATTTGATAATGACGAGTGGTCAAACGCTGAAAACGTTTGACCACCTTCGCGAAGGCGTTAGAAACGTAATTTGACGTTTGACCACCTCTCAAAATGCGCAAAAAAAAATTTTACAATTTCAAAAGAGACGCATCACGAAGTTAGATCATTTTTCGCGGTTGTTCTAGTGAAATTTGATAATGACGAGTGGTCAAACGCTGAAAACGTTTGACCACCTTCGCAAAGGCGTTAGAAACGTAATTTGACGTTTGACCACCTCTCAAAATGCGTAAAAATTTTTTTTACAATTTCAAAAGAGACGCATCACGAAGTTAGATCATTTTTCGCGGTTGTTCTAGTGAAATTTGATAAGGACGAGTGGTCAAACGCTGAAAACGTTTGACCACCTTCGCAAAGGCGTTAGAAACGTAATTTGACGTTTGACCACCTCTCAAAATGCGTAAAAATTTTTTTTACAATTTCAAAAGAGACGCATCACGAAGTTAGATCATTTTTCGCGGTTGTTCTAGTGAAATTTGATAATGACGAGTGGTCAAACGCTGAAAACGTGACGTTTGACCACCTCTCAAAATGCGTAAAAATTTTTTTTACAATTTCAAAAGAGACGCATCACGAAGTTAGATCATTTTTCGCGGTTGTTCTAGTGAAATTTGATAAGGACGAGTGGTCAAACGCTGAAAACGTTTGACCACCTTCGCAAAGGCGTTAGAAACGTAATTTGACGTTTGACCACCTCTCAAAATGCGTAAAAATTTTTTTTACAATTTCAAAAGAGACGCATCACGAAGTTAGATCATTTTTCGCGGTTGTTCTAGTGAAATTTGATAATGACGAGTGGTCAAACGCTGAAAACGTTTGACCACCTTCGCAAAGGCGTTAGAAACGTAATTTGACGTTTGACCACCACTCAAAATGCGTAAAAATTTTTTTTTACAATTTCAAAAGAGACGCATCACGAAGTTAGATCATTTTTCGCGGTTGTTCTAGTGAAATTTGATAATGACGAGTGGTCAAACGCTGAAAACGTTTGACCACCTTCGCGAAGGCGTTAGAAACGTAATTTGACGTTTGACCACCTCTCAAAATGCGCAAAAAAAAATTTTACAATTTCAAAAGAGACGCATCACGAAGTTAGATCATTTTTCGCGGTTGTTCTAGTGAAATTTGATAATGACGAGTGGTCAAACGCTGAAAACGTTTGACCACCTTCGCAAAGGCGTTAGAAACGTAATTTGACGTTTGACCACCTCTCAAAATGCGTAAAAATTTTTTTTACAATTTCAAAAGAGACGCATCACGAAGTTAGATCATTTTTCGCGGTTGTTCTAGTGAAATTTGATAAGGACGAGTGGTCAAACGCTGAAAACGTTTGACCACCTTCGGAAAGGCGTTAGAAACGTAATTTGACGTTTGACCACCTCTCAAAATGCGCAAAAAAAAATTTTACAATTTCAAAAGAGACGCATCATGAAGTTAGATCATTTTTCGCAGTTGTTCTAGTGAAATTTGATAATGACGAGTGGTCAAACGCTGAAAACGTTTGACCACCTTCGCAAAGGCGTTAGAAACGTAATTTGACCTTTGACCACCTCTGAAAACGCGTCAAAAAAATTTTAAACAATTTCAAATGAGACATTCAAGTTAATTATACAAAATGTTAGAGAACGGCTCTTAAAATTTTGGAGAAACTGCTCGTTGCATTTCGAATTCTTTCGCAGGTGACTAATACATTAAAATTTTTTTTTTTGTAAAATTGGAGGGTGGTCAAACGACATATTTTGGTGGTCAATAATGGTCAAAAAGTGGTCAATCCTTTTCCGATTTAAAATTATCGAAATATCAAACTCGGGGGGCTAGCGTGAAGTTAGCCCCCCAAAGTTGTTTTGATTGTTTCTCGAAAATGGCGGGTGGTCAAACGAAAGTTAATGGTGGTCAATAATGGTCAAAAAATGGTCAATCGATTCCCCCAGTACAAATTTGAAATTCGCAATTCGGGGGGCCAACTTCACACAGCTGGCGTTAAGAACTTAAATCAGATACACATAAAATTTGCAAATTAATGAAAAAAAGGCATTTTAAAAGGTGAAAAAGTTAAAATAGTGTTTATTAATTTTTTTAAACAAAATATTTGTGTTGTTTTAATGTTTTAAGTACGTATTTAAAAAAATGTAAATTTCAAAAGTGAATCCGGTGTTTACATGGAGTGAAAAAAGATTTGTAGCCTATGGAACAAATTGGTGCCATGAAAAATTTCTCATAAGCAGTCCATTCTATATGTCAGTGGGTGATTCTCTCTTTGAAAACTTCACTTCGAAGCTTTAAAGCTTCCTACCCCGACGAGGTTTCCAGCTATAAAAGAAACAGCTTCACCAGGCCAAATTCAGTCCTTCGCCAGTCCTGTTCCGGAGAGTTCATCTTCTCCAGTCCTATACAGTGACAAGGCGTACGATCCGGTACGGTGAGACCACCCACATAACACATACCAACCACATACCGACCTCTACCGAATGTAACAGCATAATGGCGCGATAAAATAGTGGGCGCCACTTATGCGAGGTATTACCCCCTTAGCCATAAGCCCGGAAAAGCATGACCAAGGAGCCAATACCATACATAAGAAAGGAAACAAAATTCCGGAACTCCTACGCCGGCCACACGGAGTTATCTAGCTCGCCGGAGGGGTCGTGGGGTGTGTGGCCGGGGCTTACCGCGGTTGGTTCACCACTTACCTGTGCCTGGGCAATTTTGAATTCCACCTCCATCATTCTTCAGGCATAGCCTGAGCCGTGTCACTGTAGTGCGGTCCCTTGCCAGCTCATAGTATGGATAACCACCAGCTGACAAGGAAAGGCACTACCTAAGACTCCTGAAAAGAAACGCCATCCGCCCCAACCATTCCACAACAAAATTTAACACATGACCATTCTATTATTTATAATCATTTAATAATCCGAATAATCATCAAAACAAACAATACAAGGAATACTTATCAACCACGACAATAGTTAGCTGTCCTTGTCAAATATTAGCATTAAATGATCACATTCAATTCAATCTATGTTACATTATTTTATTTTTAGGTACATATGTATGAAGCTCAAGATAACAATAAAGCGCGCAGTAATGGCCAATACTCCTCGCTTTGTACAAACGATAACCCCGATATGGAGTTTAGTTTCACAAAAAAACAAACTACCTGAAAACAACAATAAGAAAAAAATATCTCCAATGAGGAGCCAACAAATGTATCCACAAATATAAATAAAATGTTATATGAACCGATTTAAATAAAATGCTGTAATTCTAACTACACTTAAAATTATTAACGAATAATCAATTAAAGTACATTCAAGCATACATAAAGATGTTAACTGTGGGGTGGGTATGTTTGTTTCTTTTTCTCCCCTATAGGCTAAGGTTAAGCCCAGCACCGGTCAAGCAATCTCTTCTGTCCGAAGGGATTTCCTCTCGTGCAAAGTTACCACTCACACCCGAACACTTTTAGCAAAGATGGTGGGGGTTTCGGGAATTTAAGCGGGATTTCTTAGATTCCCCTTCTGATGGAACCCCTTACCGCACATTGGGCACTGAAACGCTTCACAGTCGCAGGTGTCTTACGTCGTAATATTAAATTTGTTACACGATTGAATGACTCCTTACAAATCTCACTAACAGATGGTCGTTCAATTGAATGCATCGCTCGATGTGGTCGCAATGCTGATATCTGAAACAACGCCTTGCCGCCTTCGTTACAAACAAAATTTCTTACCTTCGAATGCTTGAAAAATGTCACATCCATGCATAATGATGTTGAAAATTTCTAGCGCATATACCGCATTACCAGATGTTTGTTGTTGTTCCCTTCCGCCCTTAGTCCAATCAATTAGACAGACCATAACTATCCGTCACTTGCAAAGGGCTCACCAGGCACAGAGTTTCACCACCAGATCTGCCACCAGGTAACTCATTGATAGTACACTGCCGTCAAATACCTCGATGATCAATAATGTAATGTGGCCGCAATGAATGTGCCTCTTCTTCCTAATATATTCCGTACTCCTTCGATATTCTGAGGGTATTATCGATTAATAGTGGGATATTTACCGTTCCTTCACCGCCAACATCGCGCGGTGTCTGAGTCCAAGCCAAGTGACCAAAAATGTGAATCCACACGGCAGCCAATCACTTCCGTGTTGATATTATGCAATTCTTGTACTCTCTTGAAACAAAGCGACGATCTCAGTTGAACAGATGGGAAATCCAACGTATAACAGAATAGCACCAAATAGTCTCCTTCGAAATTTGCCGCTAGATGTGCAATGACCGCCTTGCTACATATATGATGACAGTCCTTTTTGACTGGACGCCGCGAATCGCCAGTAAATGAGAAGCAGGATTCTTTGTCGCTGGTTTCTCGACCCCTTCGGTTGGTTCTTGGCAGATTTCTTTGTAGTTTCTGGATTCCAATTAGGCTGAGAGCTAACACGGTAGCCGCCCCTATTTATTCCGTCATGCAAAAAAACTGAATATTCGAAACGGACTGCAAAACTTTCCCTACCGACTGCTAAAAGCTGAATCTCCTTGTGGCTTCACTTTCCCAGCAGTCCGTTACCAGTCCAAAGCATAACTGTCAGCGCGAAGAAAAGTTTGCATTATCTGAAGGTCCCTGTCCATAATTATAGATGACTTGTGCAAGGGAAGGGACAATCCTTTCTATAGACACAACAGTACTCTAAAAGAAAGTATTTGTATAGAAAGTATT
The DNA here is from genome assembly GCA_949987705.1 of Thereva unica. NCBI lineage: Eukaryota > Metazoa > Arthropoda > Insecta > Diptera > Therevidae > Thereva > Thereva unica. The sequence goes on along the minus strand of CATLJY010000534.1, from coordinate 56,422 downwards.
CGTATATCAACTAGAACATTTTAATGCGACTGAATTATATCATCCGATTTCGCAGGTTGCTTGCACTCGGTAAGGCCTGTCGATACCTCCTGAGTCCTATGGATCAATTTTGTAAGCTCAGGGTCGATTTCACTTTGCCACATTGAACTTCTTGAACAAGTAACGTCACCGCAGCTATTACCTGCCCGGCATTTATCTTTTTCTATTTTCCTACTGTAACTTGACAATCTTGGTCTTCGTCAAATCAATTTTCCATTCCATCAGAGTCTTCCTTATCGTCTTTATCGGCTTGTAAAGGTACGTAGTTATTCTCCTTTTTACGGTACTCATCCAATTTCGTATGGTTAATAATCTGACCATACATACATAATTAGTTTAAGAAAAATTTCCTAAATTTTATATTTTTTCCCGAAGAAAAGAAAAAAAAATTTTCTCCGTTCCTTTATCCAGCCGTCAAAAAATATTCTCCCAGACTGACTCCCAAATTTTTCTTTCCTATTTTTGTTTTATTTTCCCCCGCCTACTTTTTGGTTTAGAACAACTTCTGAATTTCATTCTCGACAGTGATTTTTAGTCAAGTAATTATTTAGAGATATTTGAGCAAAACTGACCGTTACACGAATACCTGTGGTAATGTTGCCTAGAATTTGTCAAGGTGTACGATCCGACAATGTTCCTGGCAGCGTTTCCTTTACCGTGCTGAGGTGTACGAGCCGACACGGTCCGACCACATACAGACCCCACCAACCATATACCGACCGGAAGTATTGGAATCGAAAAACGTGTGGAATTCCATAACGAATTACTGTCTCATCTATAATAAAGGTTCCTCCGACCTCTCTTATACATATGTATATTAGCGAACGATTTGAACCTACCATATTAGGATATGGGTCACCTAATATTCTAGTCATGAATTGCACAGATTTTTGGCGATAGAGTTATTTTACAACAACGCTCGTCATACACTTGATTGTTCATTAGACGAAAATTGGGAAGTTTGACGGACCGTATAGCCCAGATATATTCCAACCAGAAATCAGAGAAGCTCTTCACTAATGGTTTTATGAATCTGTCCGGAAAGTGGGGAAACATTCTTAACTTCACTTATCGTGACAAAGATTCCTTGGAGTCTGGGTGCAGTGGTTCGACGTGGAATATCGAGATGGGACTCTGAATGGCAAAGTGCAAATCTTAACAAATACTTTATTCAATTTATATGATGGTTAGGTCCCTCTAAAGATATGTCGTATACGTCGGTGAAGGTGTCCTTGGGTTACTGATGTCATCCGTCGTGCAATGGCTGAGAGAGATGACCTCATTAATTAGTACCGGAGAAGCAGAGACATTCTGTGTCAAAATTCAAACGATGCACTGAGGCTTCTGAAATACATACTTGCGCTGCACATTCTACCAAGTCGAATGCCACAGGACTCGACTCTTTAACACCCGAATCACCCCCATCGGAGCCTGGTGCCTGGTTTACTGTGCTTCTTTGCCAAAGTTTTGGAAAAAGTTATGAACAACCAAATAATGGCAAATGTCAAACAAAACAATCTCTTATCCAAATGGCAGTCTGGTTTTCGACCGAGTCATAGCTGCGAGGCAGCATTATTAATAGTAGACTCGTCATATACAGGAAAGGACCGAAAGATTGACGTGATCCAGACGCTACAACAACACGACTTCGAGGAAGTCGAGCGTTACGCTGATGAAAATCAATCATGGAAACTGTGAAACGATCCTCTTGAGGACTTTTCTTAATAAGGCTTCACGCGATGTTGGGAGGAACTGGAAAGAGTTTTATATACTAAGCCATGCGGGATAGGCCCTGGTAAAGAAAACCGAGGTTAAGTATCTAGGAATTTGGCTGGACCAGTAAGTGTATTACGAGAGTGATATACGTGCTGCTAGAGTCAAAGCCCGTAAGGCTTTCCAAATGACGAAAAAGCTCTTTTTTAGTAAACGCCACAACTCCAGAGTTAAGGTGAATTGCTACAAGACTTTAGCCAGTCCGGTACTTACCTACGGTTGCCCTGTATGGTGGAATATATCGTCATCGAAGATGAAGGTGCTCGAAAGACAATACTTAAGGGCATGCTTCAGCATGTATAGAACACCTAAGTCGACATTCAAAAAATTTCATGCCAATGATATCCTATACGAAAAAGCAGCAACCGTGAGTATAGGCAATCTCATAATCAGATTGATCCGGAATGACGTTGTAAGAGCGGCAGACCGGCAACCCCCATTTTTCGGGCATCACTTCACGGTAGACTACTATAACATGACCTGACTGACAAGACATTGTTTTGATAGCTAAAAAATCTTCAATATGAAAACACTAGAAACTTGAACACTTACAATATTTTATTTTATCTCACAGTTACATTAATTATCGTTAAGTTAATAGTTTAGTTAATTCGCGGCGGTGGTGTACCCTTGTCGGTGACGGTTTTCCAACTCCCCGGTCTGGTCGCATCGATGAGCCCCGGTCGTGTCCCCTGCAGGTGGTGGCGATGACCCCTGTTGCACCGTTAGCAGATTTGGGCCAGAGGCCCCGTTGAACCGCTTTGACCCAGCTGATCGTCAGCGTTTTTAGACGTTGACACACCAGGTGAACGATCGCCGCGTGCTGATAAGTATTATCGATTGCGACGTGCGGTCGTTGTTCCATTTTTTGCGTGTTCACCCTTGTTCTCCGAACAACATGCATCACCAGAAGCATTCGCGTGGCTAGATTCATTTGGTCTGATATAAAACAGGAGGGGGTACCTTTAATATACCACGTTTATCGCAGGGCGCGGGATAAACGTGTGTTACATGAGCGAACCTATGGGCTGAACGCAGAGGTCGGCCCTTCAGATGGAGGAGAAGCTTCCAGAGTTAGTTCCAAGTAATGGTGGCTGGAAGAATCAATAGGATGAAGCAAGCGGTAAGTAGTTTTTAGGTTAGGTTTGGCTAGGGTAGCTTGGAATGCTACCGCCCGCGAGCTCTCAAGCTATCGTAAAGCCCCAGCTCTCGCGGGCGACAAAACTCGGACGAGAGCCACCAGATCCTGTCGCCTGAGTCTCTGGTGACTGTCGTCCGACTAGGCTTTAGGCTTAGCTTAGAGTAGGTAGTATGTAGGTTTTCTTTTAACATTTAGGTTAAGTTTTATAAAACAGATCAAGTTAGCTAAGTGAACGATTTGACAGACTGGTAGCATAAAGGGCGATACAAAAAGTTTTTTTTTTTAACATTAAAACATAAATGCTGCCTAAAGCCAGATTAACTGAAGACGCTGTTTCTAGATTACCCCAAATCCAACAATATTTTAAAGCAACCGAACATATATCATTCAGCCTTGAAATTTATGGTTGAAACTTTTTGGCGCATTCTTTAATTGCGTACAATTTCACGTGGCCATAAATTTTATGTATTCATGAAATCCCTAATGGATCCAGCATCTCCTTGTAAATTTATTTTGATGAGATTTTAGAAACACCCGCCGCACTTGGATTGAAGTTAGAAAAAAGTAAAAACAATCTCATTAAGGTACATTGTCAAATGTCATTAGCAGATATTGCGTAATAAGTTGATCCAGAGCCTTTTTTTTCTCACCCCCAGCCGCCCCCCAGTAAACTGACACAATTTCGCCCAGTCAACAAGTTTTAATGAGTCTCAGAAGACAGCTTGTGGGCGGCCTGTAAGTCTTGTTCGTTTTCCAGGAGAGAAATTAGGCAACCATCAAATAAATACAAGTTCAAGTAACTTTTGATTTGTACGAGGGCTCGACGGCTCTTCTTCCCCCATGGGGGAAATTTCTTGTCAACTAAGTCCACCCTCGAGACTTTTGGAAATGTTCCGAAAAATAAAATATGTTTCGATATCCGGTTCCTGTCAAGGAGTTTGGCCTGTTAAACAATGCGAAACCCTCGACTCCCTGCGGGAATGCTTCCGTCTCCCATTTTGCATATTTCTCGCAACTTTCAATAAATTTTCCACTTTTTGGGGTGTAATGGATTTAAATTATGGACAACTTATTTCGGGTGCCGCAGGACCTTTTTGGCAAATTAACTCCAGTCTGGAGAGCCTGTTCAAGGGCGCCAAGATGGCTTCCGGTGCGTTAAAGCTGGATACTTTATAAGTTATGGTGACAAGATTGCGAAATTGTTAGCCAACGGATTGCTTAAAAGGATATCCTTGGGGCTGAGTAGAGGCGATTTGAATATTAAGAATCTTAAGAAGGAAACTTTCGCAATCTAATAACGATGTGACTGGACTGTCTTAAGTAAGGTAAAATTAATTCTTAAAACTCGGCGCCAAGATTGATTTTTAATTCACACACAAAAACACCCGGAAACTTTATTACTGCAGCACAAAGACAACATTATTATCACGAACAAATATCTGGCCTTGAATACAAAAAGGACCCCCAAGGGTGTGTCGTTGCTCATTGTTGGAGCTTTCAGCCAAAGCGATTCGAAGGCCAAAAACTACTTCAGGCTTAATGTAATCGCTTCATGGCCAAGGCAGGATGCTGGTCTATGGAGCCAAGGATAGCTGTCGCTAAAGGATTTTTCTGACTCCACACTTTGACTCTTTTTATGATCCTTAAAGAGTTATACGCTGCACTTTTTCGTGCTACATATATTCAGCGTTGAAAAGTATATGCAAAACTCATAGTGCATGAAATTTTTGCTTTTTAAAAGGAAATGTGCTCAAGTGTAGCAATTTTGGAGTCGAGTCGAGTAAATACAGTAAAAAATATCAACGATTACATTTTGTTTGCTTGCATCACTTCATTTCTCAGTTTTGTGAATGAATTATTTCGGAACAAACGATGTCAGGTGCATAGTTACCATGGCGGATGGCGCTTTTTCAGAATTATATTTTCGAATAAAGTTTTTAATGAGCACACAAGAGGACTCTGCTGGCTGCCTTATGCTGATAAAAAAATTTGTTTTCTTTAAAATAAAATTTCACTTTTTACTGCAAAAATTGCTACTAAAGTGTAAAATTTTTATGCTGGTGTGATTTCGCTTACGGTTACTAAAAAAAATTAAGTTAACCCTTCTGTTGTAACATTGTAAAAAAATCAGATGTGTCCAACCCGATGCCATACACAGTAAACGATTTAACGTAGACCCTTTGCGGAGCAGCAATAAAAGGAATGTAGCATTCTGAATCCTTCCTTTACCTTGCATTCGTAGACTATGACAAAGCGTGCGAGTTAAAAGGAGCTTTATATGACAGGCATTACGGCAACGTGGACGGCCTGACAAAGTAATAGAATTGATAAAACCTCTATACTACAAGTCTAAATCCATTGTTTTGCATAATGGAAAATCAACCGACAGCTGTAAAGCGAGGTCAGGAGTACGACAAGGATGCCTACTGTCGCCATTACTCTTTCTTATATGAAGGAGACGCCAGTTCCGGTGTAGTGATTGGAAAACAACAGAGATCTCAAATAAAACCAAATTTCGGCTGTTCAACTCCAAGGATATGGCAGTTAGTATGTATGGTTGAAACATAGAAAATTATAAAATGAACAGGCGCCTTAAAGTTTGCATCATAAGACACCTACGTCATATCAGTAAAGGTTCTGTTGCCCTCTTATATTTATCTTTCCTATTCCCACTATTCCTTGCTTGCACGGAAGCTTTCTGAAAGAGACTTTTGGATACGGTTCATGTATTCGCTAAGATGAAAGCTTTTTGTATAGAAAATTTTAATCGTGAAAACTTTGGTATCGTTTGCGATGAGACCCATTTGCTAGTTGTAAAAGTACCTCAACTGTAGCGGTAGGGCAGTGGTAAATAAGTCTCCAGTCAACGCCGAAATGTAGAAAAAAGCAGCCAGTAGCATCCCGAGACTAGTTTATGAAATGGCTGAAAGGCAAGGGGCCCAGGATAGAGCCTTGAGGTACTCCATAATGCGCAGGTTCGGAGAAAGATTCTTGTACCTTAACAATGTGAGAATGCTCCTGGAGATAACTCCCAAAAAGTTTGACTGCAGTAGGGCCGAGTCCAAAATGTCTACCTAGTTTTTCAAGTATCATCATATGGTTAACTGATTACTTAAAGTTCAGTTCACCAATTTGCTAGAATATGCTTAGCTCGGCCGGTGACCCCGAGGTATTAGTGTTCTCTTAAGCTGTTTGAAAAGCTTTCCGAATACGTAAGGCAGATATTGCATAACTTCATTTGAAATAAGGGTTGTCTTCTTTGGCCATTATGAACAACTGATAAGGCATATATCGCTTTAGAATCGGCGTGCCCGTCATTTGCTACATGGGGTTCTCATGAGAAACCTACGGGGAAATGCCTCTTTCGACATGCCCCTGAGGTAATTGCTTTGCTTTTTAATTGCTAGTCTGGTGGGGTTTAAAATGCTTAGGCTATACAGTTATTAGGTCTTAATATTTCATATTATAGTATATTTAGTTGTCGTATGAAAAGCTTTGCTTTTGCTCGGCCTTTCGCCCACATTCCTTCGTCACCAGCGGTCCCTCCAAAATTTTGGGTTATCAGGTGTACTTAAAATATTTAGGGTGTGAATTTCCTTACCCGAAAGTGCGTATGCGTGTACAGAAAAACAGAGAAGAAAGAATTTACACCTTAATTGTGATCGTAGATCCTCAGTCAAAGTTATGCCTAGGATGTTAAGTGATGGGCAAGAAATTAGATTCAGCGGGCATATGACGTCTTCGTGACCTGGAAAGTGCATACCGAACTTCTGGTGGAATGATAAAATTGAGCAGCGTAGAAGGGCTGTCAGCGAAGGCATCCAGAAAAGTAAAACCAAGCACTTTAAAAAACTGCGTAAGGCAAAAGATAGTAGTTCCTGGTGAGGTGTTTGGGTGATGTTGTCGGTTAAGGGTAAGCGTTCCTCACCGTTGTCCTGCGCTGTAATGCTACAAGGTATGAAGTAGAGTCTGTTCCTTAATATAGAGAACACGTGAACGTGAATAACGCAAACATCCCAGAGGCAAGGGAGGACGGAATTATGGAAAACACAAAAACCATTGCCCCAGAGGGGATACCAAGTAAGTACGACGGATTCTGGAAAAACTAAGTTGAACGAGTCTACTATGGGGCGAGGGACTCATAGACTCATGGAGAAGTACGTTATGAGGGAACATTAGGAAGTGAGTGATTAACTCACTCAGTTCCTAAGTGTGCATATAGGGCATACCTTCATTGCTTCGGCATTCACCGCTTTGCCGAGAGAAACCAGGAATTTCAGGAAATGTAGCAGCTAAGCAACTGATTCAGCCCCGTGACGCTATCACGTAGCCAGGCAAGCGGGAAAAATGAGAGCTAACCCACAGAGCCGAGAGACAGGATCGCTTAGGTACAACGGTTCTACTTTCTGACGCGCCTTCGAATTGGGTAGTAAACTTCGTCTAATTCACCCTTTGCGCAAAGAAAGCAATAATATTAGATCACTGATTCGTAAGCCCCGCAGTTATGGCTCTGGCAAGCACCTACGAGAGATCCTTTCAAGGGTGACGCTGATGACGACGGGGGGTGTTAAGATGGCGGCTGATTTATACATCCTTTGACCCACTGACATGGGTATCTAATGAAAGGGCATGATAAGGAAAATTCAATTGGCTACTTGGCGTCATTCTAAATTCAAAATGGCGTAATACCTTTTTTTTACAACGCCTTCAAGTTAGGTATCAAATGAAAGAGTATGACGATTACGAAACCACTGTCATACTTTTAAGTTTTCACTTCTGTCGGAAGTCCCCATGACTGACTGTTTTTTTCTTTAACTGAATCTATGCAGTACGCTCTAATTAATTAACAATGCCGAAAAATGTGAAAACTCTAACAATGTCTTAACTTAAACAACTTAAAGTCATGAATAGAGAATACATCTTAGCCAATTACACCAAATCGGAGTTGGTGAAAAGTTGTTTATCTTTGACGCCCTGATTCCATAATGAGTCAGGGATCTAAAACACAAAATACATTTCCTGTCAGAAAACAATTTACAAATTTTCTTGCCATTCACAAGTTGGGATACAATCGTTTTTCCGTAGCTTGAAGCATTTTTAATAAATTCTTAAAAGATCACCAGCTTCGGAACCTTCAACCGTCTTTTCCCCAAAATTCCTCTCTTTTGTGATTTGTTTTGTTATTTCGTCTGTCATATCGCAAAATGCGCACCCACGTTGCTCCACCGTAGACGAAAAATTTCCCCCTTCCCCTCCCTTAGATAAATATGTTTGTCTTTACATTCCCTGCGATTAAAATACAATTGCCTCCCTCCATATTCACCATCTGCCAGCCACATTTCCCGAGCAGAATTAGGAATTACTTCATTTTGAAAAGGACTGACATAATGAGAAATCTGCTTAAATCCTTCGAAATTATGGACGGGCTGGTCTACCTTTAACAGCTCCGATTTAAGGATTTCGGTATTGAATTAATCTCCAGTTACCACGGATGAAGGCATCCCCAGCAGCTTTCATGGGGGTAAAATGAGAAATTTGAAAATCAAATCTTTTTTAGAACTTTCAATGCGGGAAAGGTAGAGGAGCTATCCTCTGGCAGATGGGAATTTCAACGAGGTCCTTGATTAATTACTTGTACCTTTTATTAATCCCAGGATATCAGCTGTCTTCAAACCGCGATTTCTCCAGCTGAAATTACATTGAAATTAATTCAGTGTGGCAAGGATTGAGGGTTGAGGTCTGTTCGCCTCCTTTTTTTAAACAGGATGAATTTTCTTTTGCTTTAATAAAAGTTTAGTCATTTCATATAAATTTCAGTAAGGACTTCCCATGCAATTAGCATAGAAAACTGCAACTCATTTCCCGTGTAATTTATCAAGCTTCCATCAAGAATGAATACCAGCGGAAGCACTTCGAAATGGCAGCACGTGCCGCGCAAAACTGCACCAAGTCCTTTGAGAAAACTTTATTTCCCATCGGAAGTTGCCGGTATACCATTACCAAATACACTCAAACTAATCCAAATTGTTTCATGTTAGTGTTGTACATAATTAAATCAACACATTTCCTCGAAGGGGGCGTAAGGACCTTTTTAGTATGCATGAGGCACGAATTATTGGAATTTTGCGTGCCTGAATTCGCACCTGAAGAATTAGTAACGAAGGAAGCCGCCCCAGTTCCGGGGTTGAGGCGGAAAAGTTACACACTTCCTTGATCCTGAAATTCGTGCGTAAAATGCCTCAACAATCTCACATTTGATAACACAATTTTTTATGTAATGTACAGTAATAAAGTTGGGGTCGTTCTTTAAGGACGCACTTTAACATCCCCCTAAAAATTTTCACTTGTATAACCTCGAAGTGTTCATCTTTAACCATTGTCGGTCCTAATTGCGTCGTTCTCTCGGGGGGCACAAGGACGCTTGTCTTACATAAAACCTGATAAAACACAGAAAGGATACGTTTTTCGGTATACACTCGACAGGATCCTGTCGCAGTTCTTTTAATAATCACTTTTGTAATAAAACCTCCTTTATTGTTAATTCTTTCTAACCATACACAAGTATATTACATAAAGCCCAGGGGAAGGAGCTCTTGATGTCGCAGCTGCTTGTCGGTTTCATTAAATTCACTGGAAGGATCAAATTGACGAAGGATAACGCCTTTAAGGTTTTTGTTATATCAATTCAAAATTTCTCTCAGTGTTTGATGATATAATATTCAAAAGGGGATTTTAGTCCTTACTTATTTACAGTTTAGAATTCTGTAACGTAATCTCCCTGAATTATTTAGTTGGATGTGATGAATGGATGATGTATGGAACGTTAGGGGAGCCATAGTATTGGATTTGAGATAGTGGATTTGGGTTCATATGAAGGCATTTGACAGTCTTTATGACATTAATGTAATTGTACCTTCAAGGGGTTGGGCGATGACGCGGAAATTTAAATAAATAAAAGGATTTCATTAAACTTTCAATGAAATTTTCTTCCTTTCTGCTGCGGACTTCCACTTGTTGGCAATGTTCGTTGTTTCGTGTTGTTGGTCTGTTTTGATTTCTAATGCTCTTGAGCACCTGTCTCCGGTATAAAAGCATACTGGTTGCCCGATTAAAAATAATTTCATGGTTAATTTCCTTACTAGCACGCACGCGCCCGCAGCTAGCACGCATAGCGAACAAACAGGCACGCCACAAAAGTACGTACTCTCCCGCCACAGGCACGCACGCTACCGCCACAGGGATACACGCTCCCGCCACTGGCACGAAAATCTAAAAATTTGTTCGATAGAGGGATGCACTCTCCCGCCACAGGTATCCACTCTCCCGCCACACGCACGAAAATCTCAAAATGTGCCTGATGACGACTTTACATACATATATAATACTCTTCTCCATCTTTTTTAAGAGGCGTAGAATTTTTATTCTAGGAAAAAAAATTTTTTTCTTTCATTTTAAATTTGAGTTTCGTGCGTACCAGCTGCATGCTAGCTGCGGGCTAGTGTTATTTTCACTCAGGCGTGCATGCTAGCTGCGGGCGCCGTGCGGGCTAGTGCATGCCAGCTGCGTGCTAGCTGCGGGCGAATTTCATTTTTACTCGCGATTTATAATATTCGTGCGTACCAGCTGCATGCTAGCTGCGGGCTAGTCTTCAGGCATGCATGCTAGCTGCGGGCGCCGTGCGGGCTAGTGCATGCCAGCTGCGTGCTAGCTGCGGGCGAATTTCATTTTTAATCGGGTGGGACGGTGACTTTAACAACTTATTACCACATTCTTCCTTCCAAATTCATTTCGGTTAAACATACCTTCTCTTGGATTCGATACAGTTAATGTGGTCCAATTTCACTTCACCAACTGAATAATGAATTAATTGTTCAAGTATGAGAGCAAGACGCGATTTAGATACCCGACTAACATATTTGAGAAGATAGGGCCCCTCCTGCCTCATGTGGACTCCAAATGGATTACCCTATAGGCCCCAAAGAGGGCATTAACGCCTTGCCTCATTCGCAAATCATTAGTCATGCTACATTAGTCTGGGGCCTCGGTAGTCTAGGGGTAAGGCGCCTGACTACTATCCCAAGAGGTCCCGGGTTCGAATCCCGGTGGTGCCACGGTCCTAGCCTTTCCCAATTTCCCGCCTACATAACTTTCCTTCTTTCTTCTTCCCTCTTTACATTCCTGATTCCTCCTGTCATAGCCTTCACTAGTTCTCTTCCACGCTCCACCAAGCGCATGCCATCGGTTGGTTGAAGAGATTCTACTCGTTTCAGGAGGCATAACACTCCAGCGAGTTGTTCTCGATGCCCCGATGTCAGAGTCGCGAAATGGTTGAGAGTTGGTGGAATAAAAATATCGCAGTCAGGTTGTGACAGTTCCTTCCTCTCTTCTTTCTCTCTCTCTTCCCTCTATCTTCCGGCTAGAGCTGCTGTTCGACGGTGTATATGGAAAAAAATAGATTGTCGACAGTACAAAGGGACTTTCCCTAAGCCTCTAGTCTGCCACATAAAAAAAAAAAAAAAAAAAAAAAAAATACGACCGGCGTGAGGGACCATGTTTGGGCCTTTTCGTAAACGCATACGTATGCTTTGCAACGATGCAACGAGTTCGTAAACGCAGATGATGCAAAGTCATTCGTTCGGAAACGTACAAGATTCAATTTTGTTGCGCAACGGTCAAAGCAACAGCGCAGCTATTTTCGAATGTATGCTTTTGAGTAGTGGATGGAAGTTTTTCTTACTAAGTACAAATGTTGGCTTTAGTTGTTTATAATGTTTATTTTCTTATATTTTTCGTTTTCACTCTTATTAAAATCTTTGCGTTTAGGAACGGACTGATGTACCGCATACGTATGCGAAAAGAATTTTACGCTGCTTTGTTGCTGATGGGTTGTTGCTCAGTTGCTTTGTTGCTTTGACGTTTACGAAAAGGCCCTTTGCTAGTACATATATCCAACTCCGAGTGGAAAAAACAGACTGGAAAATTTGAAATTTTCGGCATGACTTTATATTTTTAAATATTAGTAACGTATCTCCAAACGGTCCCCCAACTGAGTACTAATCACGTCTAATGCTGCTTGACCTCAATAATCGTTGCATGCATCAGTTATCACTTATTGTTGAGCATCTCGTATAAGATAACCTCCACTATTCTACAAAGAAGGAGCTCGGTAGGCTCCGGTGGGCAGGGCATCTAGCTCGTAAGAGTGAAGATGAGCCTGCTCGGAAAGTTCTCTGCGGTAACACCTATGGGGTGAGACAGCGAGGGAGACCCAGCCTCCGCAGGAAGGATGGTGTAGACCAGGACGCTCAGCGCTTAGGGATGCCAAGTGGAGATAACAGTTGCGTGAGGCCAGGACCGGATCCCGGTTTTAGAGCCGTTAAAGAAGAAGAAGCAAATTTACGTTGTAACCGTTAATTTAATTTTAGCATGTACTTTAGTTTGTAGTATAGAGCATTTTAACTTGAAGGAATGCGAAGATAGAATAAATGAAGCAATTAATATTAATGCGTATATGAATACCACTGAAGAGGTGATACTTCTCAGTATAACTTCCGTCGAACGATCTTCACCATGGACAAGTGCTGTAGAAACAGTTGAAACTTCACTAAGTATAAGCGAACGCTCTTCATCAAGGACAAGTACTGTCCGAGTCAGCAGGAAACGGAGTTTGGTGGATGACCTTCGGATTGGAAAAACAATGAGGAGGTATTACAATTAATACGTTGTATACAGACTGATTTAGATAAGAGCAACACAAAAGAGCAATATTTTGCGAGAGCCTTCGCGTCCAACTGAAGGAAGCAAATTTAACTACAGGGCAATTACAGGGTAACACGGACAGTTTTATTAAAAATATCTTTGCTTTCTGATAGAGAACTTTCAGAAAAAGGCCTAATAATATTGGTTCTCAGAGGAAAAGCTGCATCGACGACAAAGAAATATGGAACTTTCACAGAAACATTAATTGCTGTCGAAAGCTGCTAACAAAATAATGCTATATTACACAAGAACAAAAGAGCATATAGATAATATAAACAGACACGCTAAATATCATATTGTTGTCACCGAACAAAAAAAAGACACGGGTCATGATTTCAATTGGGAAAAAATAAAAATTTTACATAAAGAAATACATAAAAACTAACGAGAAATAGCTGAAATGTGCTACATAAAAAATAATGTAAATTGTATTAATGCGCAAACTGACACCGAAAAATTAAGCGCGGCTTACAACATGATACTTATGCACGGACCAGCACAAGGAGATGTAGTGTGAATGAGTCTTTAGTCATTAAGTACATGTGCAATCACTTAACCTCTGTGATAAGAAACTTGTCGGTTGTTTTTAATTTAGTACCAATGTTGAAAATTGTTAAATTCAAAAGCGTTTGATGTTTCGCAAAACCATGACTAGTTCAGTTTTTATTTTAATTCTATTGAGGTAAACAAGACAATGTTTTCATGGTAATTTCACCGTTCAAAAAAATGTAAACAAGAATTTTGTTACAGATGTCTACGATTTTGACAAAGATGTGTGAACATCTGATTGATAATGACAAGATTTGTAACTTTAGGTAATTTGTTATTTTATTTTCAACATTGAATAAGTTAGCGAATATGTTTTTCATCAATTTCTATTTTGTAAATTTTAGCCTGAAGATGACCTTGATGAGGTCGAAACGTTGCAAGATTTAAATGAAATAAAACAAACAAAGAAAAAACTAGTCGGTTTATTGGCAATCTTCAATTCTTTTTTGATAATTTTGAAAATAATGCTATGATATTTTTTATAATTGGAGAAAACAGATCCTGCATTTGGAGGGCATTTTATTCGAATGTGTTTGCCATCTATGGGGCCTACACAATGAGGTGGACCACTCCCGGGATAAAAATCAGTGGCTATCCACCTCCACTCATCTTTGTGGTGGCGCAAGATATATCTCCCATAATTGATCCCATATCATCTCACATATCAATCATTTTTCGGGCTGTAGATGTTCCAACTCTAAACATTAAGCCGGTCGTTAAAAAATTTGCAGCTTGAAACAGGAACCTTAAAGAACAATCCAACTTTAAACAATTATTCGTAAATAATTTTTATGATTACCACATCAAATTCATTACCAAACGAACTGAACTTTTTGTTAAATAATTTTTGAGCAGATTTAGCAATAAATTAAATTGTGCAATTCCCATTCTAGTATTTCTTCTCATTTCCTTTCATATTCTTTTTTAATATGTAACTTTAAATATTTTGTTATAAAACCCATGAAGCTCACGCTATCTTTCACCAAATCCTTTTTTCTTGTCCGAAGCCTTTTTGTATTATTTAGCAAAATTAAATTATTGCGCCTTATACCCTTGATACACGGGCTTCATCGAATGAACATTCTTCCAGTCTCATTGGCCTTGAATGAACATTCAAATTCGAAATGACACACGGTACTTCATTTTCAATTCATTCATTCTACTTACTTTATTTTTGATATTTTTCCCTCACAGCAACAAACTTAGGGTGAGTTGCACCAAATCATTGATTAAAGTTATTGTTAAAGTTAACTTTAACAATAACAAAGTTGTTAAAGTTCCAGTTTGTAAAAATGAGTTGTACCACCCAATCGTTTGTTAAAGTTTCGTTAACTGCTACTTTGATTTAAATTTATATTTTTGTGAATTTATAAGTTTCACAGTTTGTGAGTTTATTGGAAATGGCACCCCTGTTTGAGTCTATGACAACTGTCATTAGTTAACAATAACAATAACATTAACCGGGCAAATTTGCCTGGTTAAAGTTAACGTTAAAATGTTACGTCATGTTAACAATTGTTAAACGGTGCAACTCCCGTTTTGTCTAACCGGAGATTTGACAACCGATTTAGCTTTTGTTACGGTTAAAGTTAGTTGGTGCAACTCACCCTTAAACTTTAACGAACAGACAGTTGACAGGTTGACAGTTCGATTTTTAAAATTTTATGAGAGAATGGAAATTTCATGGAAGCTTGATGGAAATTTCCCCACTTCCAGCTTCATTTCTCATTAAATGAAGTAGATTTCACTTCATTCTTTCGAATGACGAATGAAGCTGCGAATGCTCATTCAAACTTAATTTAAGGTGATACACGGGCAGCGAATGAACATTCTTGAAAGAATGATCATCCGATGAAGCCCGTGTATCAAGGGTATTACACATGCCGCCAACAAAAGCAATCTATTTTTAATAAGCTTCCTTCTTAACATTGCAAAAACGTTTTATTAATTATCATTATTCTTTAAGAAACTATATAAAAACTGTCAATGTCAACACATTTCTTATTCACTGTGTTTTACCACACGTTCTCTAATAATTCACTGCAACATACATACGTCGTTGCACTGCACTGCTTTTCAATGAAGTTCAGGCTTAATTGTTGAAAAGGAGTTTCTATATGATTGTATCATTAATTCCTAAAAGTAAAAGGCTTTTAAATACCTTGCTAAAATTAAGGAATCCAAACGACTTGAGCTTGGAAAATGCTAATAATCCTTGTAACAGTTTCTTATGGTGACTTCAGCTTTCGAGGTGTTGATTCTATTGAAGTTATAACTGCCCCAAATTCGATCAAACCCAAAGCGACTGGTAGCGATAATATTTCACCTAGGTCTCTAAATATGTTTTTACTTTGTTTGCTGCCTATTCTACACTTTTTGAGCTCCTGCATTGCGTTATCAAAATTTTCTAAGTGTTAATTAGACCTACACCCAAAATGCCCTTCCTCTGTTAGTACTCAGACATATAGTATACTCCCATTATAATTAGCAAAAATTCTAGAAAAGCTGTTAGCAATTCAAATATTTGAATATGATGACTAATTTTAATTTGTAAACGTGTGACAATCTGGTTTCCAAAAATACCATATCTGCGAAATGCGAAGGATATTCGTATCTCCCTCGATGACCATCGCTTGTGGTGACGATTTTTGCTTGACTTCTCTAAAACTTTCGATCGAGTCAATCACACTTTGCTTCTGCTTAATTTACCACTCTCAACAAGTTAAACTAGGTGCATGTGATTCCTTGATTGCCCTACTTAGCTCGGGTGTCCCTCAAGGTTCCATTCTTGTACCACTTCAATTCAGCATTTTTATAAATAATCTTCTTTAAAGAGCATTATTTTCTAAGATTCATATATACGCTAATGATGTGCAGCTTTACGTCTGCACCAAAAATCCAAACCTTTTCTTGTCTTGAGAAGTTTACGGCAGGTATTTCGTGCTGGACGACGTTTAACCTACTTCAGTTAAATCCATCGAAGTCCCAGCGTTTTTGTTTCTGTCACTGTCTCATATCTCGTCCTGCTCCACCAGAAATTGTTTTGAATAGGGACCATATACATAGTAGCTTAGAAATAATAGTGTCCTTTCCTTGTATCCATAACTCTACTATGTAGTCCAGTCAAATTAGAGGTTTGACTGGAAGATAATTCGGAAGTTGCTGAAAATTGGAACAGCCCTTAAAAACATTATTATACATAACCTGTAGAGACTGCCACGCGATTGGACGACTGCAAACTTTTTTATTCAAGGTCAAAGGGTCAAAATATCAGTTTTTTGCAAATATATGCTAAACCGTACGTCTTATCGGAAAATTGTGTTTACAACGTTTGTAGATTAGGCGATTATCTACAAAAAAATATATAATACATTTTCTCGTAGGAATTGCCATTTCTGAGATATTGTCGTTTTAATAAGTTAAAATACTCATATTCTATCATTCCCGACTTTGGTCATCAGAAATTTAATAAATCCTTTGTTGGAGTACGCGGCTAATATTTTCAGGGGTGATTCCTGGATGTCTTTGGAGAAAAAAATTGTTCTACAGAGGGCGGCTATCTCCACTATCCACTAAGATACAGGGTGATTAGGGAAAAAATTTTGTTTTTTTTTTAAATTTATTGAAATTTGAATAACTCCTAAAGTAATTATCATAAAGTAGCCTAATTAGGCTCATCTTTTAGGTAAATGTGTATTCTTTTATTCTGTATAAAGCACAGCAACCTGAGTGACTCCGTTCAAAAAATATGTAGGCTCAAACCAATGCTACTATGCCGCAGTTGAAAGACGAGTAACTTTTTAATTGTTCACGATAAAACTACTACTACTACTACTACCTACAAAACTACCCAAAATAAACACTTATTGTGTATAAAAATATTGTAGGTAATAGTTTGGTGCATCAGAAAAGCAAAAAAAAATGTACTGTTAGTAACGAATTTTCTGAGAAAAACGAAGAAATCTGCAGGTCTAGATGCAAAGCATTGGTTTGAGCCTATATATTTTTTGAACGGAGTCACTTAGGTTGCTGTGCTTTATACCAAATAAAAGAATACACATTTACCTAAAAGATGAGCCTAATTAGGCTACTTTATCATAATTACTTTAGGAGTTATTCAAATTTCAGTAAATTTAAAAAAAAAACAAAATTTTTTCCCTAATCACCCTGTATCTTAGTGGATAGTGGAGATAGCCGCCCTCTGTAGAACAATTTTTTTCTCCAAAGACATCCAGGAATCACCCCTGAAAATATTAGCCGCGTACTCCAACAAAGGATTTATTAAATTTCTGATGACCAAAGTCGGGAATGATAGAATATGAGTATTTTAACTTATTAAAACGACAATATCTCAGAAATGGCAATTCCTACGAGAAAATGTATTATATATTTTTTTGTAGATAATCGCCTAATCTACAAACGTTGTAAACACAATTTTCCGATAAGACGTACGGTTTAGCATATATTTGCAAAAAACTGATATTTTGACCCTTTGACCTTGAATAAAAAAGTTTGCAGTCGTCCAATCGCGTGGCAGTCTCTACAGCTTATGTATAATAATGTTTTTAAGGGCTGTTCCAATTTTCAGCAACTTCCGAATTATCTTCCAATTATGGCGTTTTTTCGTCTATTGACTGGACTATATGGAACTCTCTCCCGGTTGAATTAAAGAAGGAAAATAAGGTTTTTTTATTGTCTTTTTCCGTTTCAATTCTTTTATCTAACTTAAATTTCTTTTATAATCCTTCTTTTGTTTCTCGCCTTTTTCTTTTCTTTCTTTTCTCTCTTCTCTTGATATTTCATTGCAAAATGGCGCAGATAACAAAAGCAATAACAACATTTAATATCAAAAGAGCATCATGCACACAAATAAAACAGCCATGAAAATTCATATATGTATTACGAAAATTGCATGACCTTTAAAATAGCAGAGAATACGTGACTTTTCCAGTACACCTGGTGCAAATGCAATGGGAAAGTTATATGTGTGTAGTGTAATCTCCATTAAGGAGATATGAAATAAAGTGATGATGAAAACGTGCAATGCCTCCCGAAATAAAAACATGCTGACTAACGATGCGAAGGTCGGTGAGAATTATAGAAATATGGTGACCATCAACTTTTAATTGTGAGCGATATCAATTCATATTCAGGTAAGCGCAAATATCGATGGCTATAACGATAGACTAGACTAATCAGAGGTCGAATACAGGTTAAAAGTTTTGCCAAATTGAAACACCAACTTTTATTTTGGGAGAGATTTTGCGTGGTAGTTGCATTTAAGTAAAAACAACTTAAACTAAACAAAAAAAAAAACGCTTGTGAAAGCAAAATACAACACTTGCGGACAAAACATTATTATCGATTATTTTGAAATGAAAATATGCTTTTTAAATTAACCTAATTGAAGAAAGTTGCGGTCAGTCATCGGTGGAATAGAAGCATTGACCTGAAGTTTATGAAAATAAAAAATGCACGTGCTGTAACTACAGTGACTCCCAAAAGAATTAGGAATTTTTTTTAAATCTAAAATAGTCGTTTTTTATCCATTATTAGGGGATGCTTTTAAATAAGAAGAGACAAAAATAGTAGCTTCATATGTACATATATCTGTGATCTCATGGCAAAGAATCTTTATATTGATTTAGGCTGGTCGTCCACTGGAAGCGTATTCGAGCGGCTACGCGCTTCGGCTATATGAGCGGCTACAGGCGGCTACAAGCGGCTTTGAGATACGCGGCTACACGCTACAGGGGTCGTCCACTGCAAGCTTTTCATGCTGCTCAGTTTGAAGTGAACTTTGAAGTTATAATTCTGTATTGTGATGGAAGAAGTAGATAAATATTTTTTAGAAAATTCTACGTGGGTTAGGCGTAGAATGAATAAAAAAAGACGAGCACTTTGGGTTAGCCCTATTTTGGAAAAGAGGATGTGCCTGGGGGAGTTCCATCATCTACACGGTGAATTAGAGGAAAATCCCCTTAAATTCTTCGATTATTACCGGATGAACCCCAACACATTCCAGTATATTTTGGATGCCATAGCGCCAATTATCAGGAGGGATTCTAACTTTAGACAGACTATTCCTCCTGCGGAACGTCTCAGTGTGACATTTCTTTTTTGAAGTAAAGTTTCTTTTAAATATATTCCTATAAACTGAACTAGCTGCAACATTCATATCTCAGAAGATGTTTAGTAGTGGTGCGCAAAATGGCTCTTTTCAGTTCCGTTCACTAAAAAAAAAACCATTCAAAAGATCCGTTCATTCGGTTCATTTGGTTCATTGGCCTAAAATATGGTGAAAACGTCAAAACATGGAGTACCCTTAAATGCAACTACAAATAAACACCCGCATTTCAATAAAATACTAAACACAATTTTTGCTACTAATAACAATCAATGAATTTCCTATAATAAGATCAAACTTCCAGTTCGATCTAATTGACTTACATTAAGATATCTTATATTGTAATCAAATAAATTTAAAACAATCCTAATATAATATAAATTAAAATTTAAAACAATCCTAAAATAATATATTGAAATTTTCATGATATGTGTTATTAGAACTCTCCCTATATCTTAAATGTCCTTCAACTCTAGTCTGCTTTGGAGAAAATTATTTCCTGATTCGAGCGGCTACGCGCGACCGATCCAAATTAATTTGGATTCGCGCGGCACGCTCGTATACGCCTATAGCCGCCCGCTCGAAGCCGCTTGCAGTGGACGATGTTTGTATGAACTT
Source organism: Thereva unica (assembly GCA_949987705.1). Classification (NCBI taxonomy): domain Eukaryota; kingdom Metazoa; phylum Arthropoda; class Insecta; order Diptera; family Therevidae; genus Thereva; species Thereva unica. The sequence continues at coordinate 36,416 of CATLJY010000534.1, read as the reverse complement.
CTTTATGTTGGATCTGTCGCGCATAGCCGCGCGTAGCCGCTCATGTAGCCGAAGCGCGTAGCCGCTCGAATACGCTTCCAGTGGACGACCAGCCTTAAGCGAATTTCGCTGGCTATGTTTAAAAAAGAAAAATCTTTATTTCTAGCTTATTCTCAGTTTGATGCAGTCACCAGTCCTTTATTAAAACTTGAATGTCAAAATAGATAATGTGATATTGATACATTTATGTATTTGGAAATATGTTAATGTTACATATCGTAAATTTATCTGAACATATTGTTATTTTGGTTGTACAATTTCCAATGAATAAGGTCAGCAAATTGTTATGCTATGGCCTTTACTTTTGAAGATAGAGGCAACTCAAGTATTACAGAGGCACAATTTTCGTTAGAGCATTTTAGAGAGAGCAGGAGTACATTGAGAACCGAAATGTGCAGAATATGATTGCAGACGATGAGAATGACAGCACAGCAGCCATACCATAGCAGAAGTACTCCAAGCTTGCGCGTATTAAAAGATAATAAGGTATCAGGATCTGATAGCATACCTGCAGAGCTCATTAAGCAAGGCGGAGAGGAAACTATCCAAAAACTACATGAAGTAACAGTGGAAATCTGGAGACGGAAAGAAATGCCTGATGAGTCGAGAAAGGGCATAGTGGGCCTCGTACACGAAAAAGGAAACACTCTATCTTGTAGCAACTATGGAAAAATAACGCCATTGAACACAACATACAAAGCATTTTCACGTGTGCTCTATAACAGACTACAATCATACGTGGAAAGAATATTAGGAGAGTATCAATGCGGTTTTCGTCCTGAAAGATTCACAACAGACCAGCTATTTGTACTCAGAGAAACCCTAGAAAAAGCTGTTGCATTTAACATGAACATCCACATGTTATTCATCTAACAATAGTGTGGGCCGTAATGTGTTATTTGATGCTGAGCAGCTCGGAGTACCTAAACACCTAGTAGAACTGACGAAAATTCGAAGAAAGATGCAAATTGTGAGTCAGTAGTCAGTATAGATGGTGAACTATCTCCACTCCTCAGAACGAATAGACGTAGTGAAGCACTCTGCTGCTTTTTATTCACAATGGCCCTAGGAAAACCAGTAAGAGGTGCATCGAACGCCAGGAGTAGCAGACAAAATATAACGATCGACACCTACAATAGCACTGGCTAATAAATGCTACTTTGGTCTACGCAAGTACGTGACGTCCAGAAATATTTCAAGAAAGACAAAATTAGCACTTTAAACAACACTAATAAGGCCTGTCCTACTATATGGTTCGGAAGTGTGGACATTTAAAAACGCAGACGAAGCATTGGAAGGAAGATTTGAAAGGAAAATCCTTCGTTCGATCTACAAAAGAATACAGGTTGATGGCATTTGGAGGAGTAGATACAACTCAGAGTTTTATGAAATCAGTAAGATTCCAAATATTGTTAAAGTGATCAAAATAAACAGCCTAGGAAGGATTTTTCATGTCAAACGGAAACGAGATGCGAAACGAAACCCGGCAAAGATTGTGCTGGGGAAAGAACCGTCAGAAAAACGGATCGGCCTAAGAAAAGTTAATATGGAAGACGTCGAGGAAAACTTGAGACGGTTAGGAATAAAAAACTGTAAAAGTCGGTCCAAAGATAGGGAATCGTAGAGGCAAACGCTGGAGGAAGCCAAAGCTAACAATAGGCTGTGGAGCTCCTTGTGATGATGAGAATATAACATCGTGTCTTCGTTCTAGAACTCTTTACCAGTCCAACTTAGTTCTTATAGTTTAGATAAGTATGCTATTTCGTCTAAGCCCATCTATCATTCCTGATATGGTATTTCAATCATACTCTTACTTTTTCGAACTCTTTCAAGGTTGGTAGACAGCATTAAATTTGAGTTTAAATATAAGCAGCCTTGGAAGGATTTAAATTTAATAAAAAGATTTTTACAAAACCTGTAATATTAAATACATAAAACGTCACTAAATTCTATTGCATACAAACACATAATCCGAGATTTCCGATGAACGAAAATAAATGAAAATCTCCACCTTTTCCTACGCAATTTATTATATAGCAAGTCTTCTAAAAGAAAAATGACCTTAAAATAAACAAAAATTCTTGAAGTTATTCATTATTTCTGAGATGTTCTGACATTCTCCCTTTGTTCTTATGAAAAATGATTTTATTATGCCCAAAGTCTCAAAGGTGCTAAAATTTGATGATTCTCATGATTTCCATGGCCATGAATTGTAATTTTCTTAACAAATCTCTCACAATTTCATATTTTTTATATTCAAATTTATTTTTTATTGACAGCAGTATAAATTCCCACTGTTGTTCTTCGGTTGATGTTTTAAATGAGTATTATTAAAAGTTAGTAAATTTGTGAAATTGTTATAAAAATTTTTAAGGTATAAACATTTCGTGATATAAATTAAATATTTTGTTAATATTTCATACAAAATTTAAGAAAAAATAAATAAAATTGTTACCGTTCATCCAAGCGCATACTACTTCTACTAATGTCACTCCAAACTGACATCGAACGTGGTCTGCTGAAGAATCTAGAGCCCCGACGGGGGCTTACAATTGGTGGAAATCCATCAACGGTATCTGGCGGGAAATTGACATTTCTCGCAGAACGGCTGGAGGGATTCGATGATGAGGTGTCGTCCGACATTCCAAGTGCACTATAGCTCACATGAAATCTACTCATTTCGATAGCACTAAGCTAAAACTACAGTGGGGTGGTCCTACCCCTTTAGCTTTCATTTAAATTTTCTTTATTTTTTTACTTTTTATATTTTCATCACATTTTGTAAAACACTAATTTCACTTTTTATAAAACGAAAAAAATAAAAAAATAAAAATAAAAATAAAAAAAGATACAAAATAAAACTAAAAACTAAATGCACTATTCTAGGACACTAGGTAATCCTTTGTACGTGGAAGCGATGTTCTCAATCCCTGTTTTAAAAAAGAAAACACATTTTTTTATGATAAGCTAAAAATTTAACGAAAGTTTTAAGTTTCGTGGATGCCTTGAAAGTTCGTTGCATGGTGGAAAAAATCTCGTAAATTCTCTAGGATAAAAAGTTTCGCAAAAAAGTTGCTTTTATTATTAAAGCAAGAAGAAACATGAAACATTAAATGCAAAAATTATTGCAAGTTTACAACTGAAATAAAATATTAAAAAAAAAACTGTTCTGGAAACGCCTCACGGAATATTAATGGCGGCTATTAAAGTCAAAACATATTTCGGTATTAATTTTACGATGACGTCAATAAAATATATATAAAATATTAAAATAACATTTAATCAAATATGAAACGTTCAAGTGCAGAAAAAGTAATTGTTAATGTTACGTAAATATTTTCTGTTTGTAAAAATTTCGATTATTTATTGCCGAATTAAGTTCTTGTGGTTAAATATTTAAAATTAAAAACAACGAAATGAAAATATTGCGTCCTTTGGGGGCAATTTAATGCAGCAAACAGGAGCGATGTGGTAAACAATATTCGTTGGAATTAATATGAAACAATGGTTAATTAAATATTTTAATTTATCGGATATTCGATGGATTCTGTTTTCGTTATTGTTCAGACATGGCGATTTTATGGTTTTATGAATGTCCAATTTTCCCATAATTTTAAAAATTGCGTCATGCTCTCTTCCGGTAGCTTCGCCTATTGAAAATAAAACCCTTTACAGCCACGTTTTTAAAACCTCAGATACTGTAAAAAGTTTGTGGTGCTAGAACCTTATCAATAAAGCAATCCCAATATTCTGCAAATGCAACGAATTTACCATCTTTCATCAAATTTTTAATGTGGTAGTGCTAATCTCAGGAATCACCTATTGTACTTCTAGTTCTTCATGTCGTTGGTAACGTCATGGTGCAATGTCTAGTAGTAAAATGACATGGTCGACAGTGAAAACGTCATTTCAATGAAAATTCGTGGTTACGACGAATGCCATTATAGTGGGTGACACACCGAAGAACTTGTTATGGTTTGAATTCGTCATTGTGGAAGAATGGAATTGAACAAAAATTAAAAAAAAATGAAATCCGTGTTAGGTTGTTTTCCATTCGCCGGTCTCTCAATCGGCTAATCTTGAACAAGTTATTAATTTTCAAATAAAATTAAAATCAAGATTAGCTGATTCTGCATTACTCTGGGGAAACCCCTAAAAGCCAGCTTTTTGCAATATAAATCCAACAGACATTGACGTTTTTTGGAGTTTTCGTCGTAACGACATAAAATTTGCGTTGCTTGTTTTCGTCGTTAGTATGTGAATATTCGTGGTAAGGGCGTCCTTGGTTTTCGTCGTGACGACATAAAATTTTCGTCATTTGTTTTCATCGTTAGTATGTGCAAATTCGTGGTAAGGACATCCTTGCATCGAGGGTATTAGTCCGGAGATAAAATTGGTTTCGGGTAATGAGAATTGTATTGATTGGTGGCTATGAACTTTGAGTTTGCTCTTGGATGTTGTAGAAGTTCGGAAATACTAACAGTGAAAGATTATTCCACAGTAGAGTTGTTCTATTTAGAAACGAATTACTAAGAGTACGTTACAAGAGGGACAGAGGGCGTGAGTAGATGGACCTGTAGTGACCGCGCAAAGTTTAATTACCAAACTTTACGCAATGTCACACAACAACTTCCGGCACGATCAAAACGATCAGTCGGAACACTCCATCGATCACCGAACTCAAAGTTCAGTGATCTTGCCGTTTTGTTCCGTCCCTATCACGACTAGTGATCGAGACCTTTTCCGGCATCTACTTCACTTACCGTCTTCTCCGCGTGTAGACTAGAATTAAATATTAAAAGTGCGAACGCCAAATATTAAAAGTCCGAGGAATAATATATTTTTATATATACATATATGTAATTACGCTGTATAATAAAAGAAACAATCAAAAACTAAACAAAAATATTCATTCGAATAAATAATAATTAGTAAAACTAAAATCAGTGCTTGTTTAATTATAACATCGTGGGCAAGGAAGCCACAGACCTTATCTGGTGTTGTGGATATAAGACGACCATGGAGGCAGGATAGTTTATTTCGAAACAACAGTCTCTATGGGAGTAGAGATAAAATTCTGCCAGGGCTGTTATATCGCCACGGTAACTCAAAGAGTCGACGGTGGAGCAAGTTCTCACGAGTTCTCTACTGTAAGATATATGGGATGCGACATCGGGAGAAACCAACTTGCGCTGTATATATGGCATACACTAGGACGTGCAGAGCTCAAGGAAGCCAAATTGTATGACGTCGGCTCAAAATCGGGACCTGTGGAGAAAACAGTTGCAAGAGGCCAGGGACAGATCCGGGGTATAGAGCAGCTAAAGTAACTAAGTATTCGAGGAGAGCGCGATTGTAGGAATTGTAAATTACACTCAGAGCCGATGGCTGAAAGAGGAATTGGCAGCTTTTAAGGAATCTCCGGCGTTTGGGCGCTTGTTTGGCGATTTGGAATAGAATTTGAATGTCAACCCATTACAAATCGTTGGCTAATTTTATGCTTAAGAGATAGGTCAACCAGTCATTTTACACTGTTCACTATGAATATTGCAATCGAGATGGACCAACTGTCGACCCAGAGCTCATTAAAGTTGTCTTTCTTTTATTATATGTACCGTGGCTCAAAATATTGCAGTTTTTTTGCAATAAATAAAAAAAACATATCCTGAAGATCCAAAATGAGTTGAGTTTACTACCTGCAGTAAGACCATAGTTTAATGTAGTATCAGCAAATTTAGAGACAGGAACTGACCGAGAGTATATGGGCAAAAACGCGAAAAAAGGCATATTTGCACATTTAAAACCCAGCAAAAAAAAAGTTTACCGACCGAGTTTCTTGTGGGTTCTCCCCCTATATGGCCCCAAAACAAGCCCGTTTCGGCTACAGGGGTTACTTTTTTACTTTATTGAAGGGGTTACTTTTTATTGAAGATTTCAAGAAAAAGCTGCCACGGAGGGGACCGCCACGGAGGGGACTATTTCACTTAATATCGCTTTTCTGAGTTCAGGAAGAATCCTGAGTGAATTTCCGCTTACCGATGACCACAGCTTCTTAGAACAACTTGAACTTTCCACTTCTGACGCGTTTTTTTTCGGTTTGAAGTTGAAACCACGACTGCCATTTTGGGGACTTGTTTGAATATGCGTTTGCACTTTGAATTTTAGAGCAAGCGAATTTTACAGTTAGGGATTCAAATCGAACGCGCCGAATGGGTTTTCGAATTGTTGCAGGTTCATGAAACATCTCCCGAGCAGAGAGAGCCACAACAGAACATTCGAACGCATGCAGGCTCTAGCGGCACTGCGGTTCGCAATTTTAACGGAAAATTTCGGACAAAATTCGAATACGTGTAAGTTCTGTATTCTGGCGTTCCGGTTTGCGATAAAAGAGAAAAAATCAAAGTTTTAGGCCCCAAAAACCATTCGTGAACGTCCTATCCCGAATCGCACAAGTTGGTCCATTTAATATGCGCAATTAATCTGGACTTTTGTAGTTGGGACATGCCACGGAGGGGACATTTTGCACAGTTTCTGAGGCCTGGTGGGCTTTATGGCTGGCTGGATGGCCGTTTTTTTTATGTGGAACAATGTTGTCTAGGTCGGTATCCACCGAAAGCATTTTTTTTTGGGTACTCATTTCCGACTCTAAAACGGTCATCGGCTCCGGACACGCATCCTTTTCCGCGTTTTTGCCCATATAATCAAAGACCTTAGTAGCCTCAAGGCAACATACATATCTCCCTTCTACGAATTCTAAGGCTAGCAACTAAGAAACTAGTTGAAGGTTTTAGACCTACCAAGAAATAGCGGCGCTAGCCCTCCAAGGCAGAAACCGAAAAAGAGAAAAAAGAGAACCCATGAGATCTATTCTACCGGGGCAAGTTTGCTGGAATCTTAATGCCAAAGATATTGCCTAACTTTTCTGAGGGCAAACTGATGGAGGAGCAGGGCTTCTCAGTTAGCGACTCCGTCTTTAAGCACTGATGAACAAAATCTTTGAAAACAATTGCTCACCTGAATTATTCGGGTTATAAATTGCAAGCTAACCAGTGGCAACAAGCTTACCAGCTAAGACAGACCGATAGAAGCGACCTCGGATTTTTCAAACCCTTGCTCTAAACATTGACAAGAGATCGTTGATGGAACTGAAACTGTATGCCTCGTTTTTGTTTTAGAGTTTCGGCTGCATGATGGAAAGAGATATCGGCTTAAAATAGTTTGCTGGTATAACAACAGGAAGCAACCAAGAATGAAGGTGTTTCAGTGTGACCTGTAAATCAGTGAATGGGCTTTTATAGTTCAGACGGTGAATAGCACTGGTTAATAAATGCTACTTTGGTCAACACAAACACTTGAAGTCCAGAAATGTGGCCAAGAAAACTTTGCTTTAATTGAAACTGAACACAACACTAATAAGGCTTGTCTTACTATTTGGTTCGGAAGTGTGGACATTGAAAAACGCAGACGAAGTATTGGTAGGAAGATTTGAAAGGAGTATCCTTCGTTCTATTTACAATGGACATTAGGTGGACGGCATTTGGAGGAAAAGATACAACTCTGAGTTGTATAAAATCAGTGAGATTCTAAACATTGCCAAATTAATCAAAATAAGAACGAGAATGATGTGCGGAAAGATACCCGGAAAAGATAGTGTTAGGGCAAGTACCGTTTAAAAAAAGGACACATGGTCACCTTAAAAAAGATATGTAGAGGCATTTACGAATAAGAAACAGGAAAATAGTGCCAGAGATCGAAAATCATGGAGGCGAACGCTGGAGAAAGCCAAGGCCTATAATAGGCACTGTTTGCAAGTCTCTAGGTGGCGTTAAATCTCTGTCGTTTAAATAAATATATTAAGTATTGCGCTCTCACAGACAAAACTTCTAAAGATCTGGCTGGAGTAAAATTGGAGCTTAATAGACAAGGAACAAAGAGCATGATAATTCTCTGCTCAGAGAAGCGCCCTTATGACTTCACTGATTTACTACCCACCTTTTACATGTGATGTTAAGTGAACGCTCACTATGAGTCCAATAACAGGAGTGAATGGTACAGAAAGGTGAGTCCATTTTTGATTATTTCTTAACTACTACAAATATAAATAATAGATTGCACAATGCCCAGCCTTGGTAAGTTAGAAGTTAAGGCGACCGACTGCCATCTTAGGGTCTGGGAGCCGAATCGATTCTACCAAATGGTGCCTCATTGCCGGTTCTTCCACGTAGATAACAAACCTCTTGCTTGATCACCGCAGTCCTATCCTTACCTTACCATGTACCGCAAATTAGTTTGGAATTGTCACACTGGACTCTGGCACTATATCCGTTGGTCAGAACCAGCTACTGCGAGGTCTAGATTTCTGTTTAGAGGGACCTATATAATAGTCTCGAAGCATAGCAACACAAAAGGAGCCAAGGAAAACAGCCACGGTAATCTTGTGTTTAGGATAACCAAATGGCTATCAAGGCACTGGGCGCAGTCTGTTTAACGTCCTGGTTGATGTAAAAATACCAAAGGACCTCCTTAGCCAGGAGGTTCAGGATAACTCGCAATTTGGTTCGTCGTCACAGTACGGTAAGGTAGCATTTAGATGGTAGATGAATTTTAAAGGCTAGGACCAAATCTTATAGAAACGCCTGTAGAGTCGCTGTATGTGAGCAAAGGACAAGCTTCCAGCCTCCACGAGGTTACACAAAGTTCTGTCTAAGGATAACTCCAATGGCATTGTCTCTCTCAAAACTTCTGAAGGGTCCTTTACGGAGAACACCAGGGATACCATGGAGCTATTAATGAGCACTCATTTCCCCGGCTCTCAGGTAATTAACCCTGGATTGGCCTTTGAACCTAACATTGAATCGGAGGTAGTACTTGCCCACCGGTCCCATAATAGGAACAAAAGCCTGGCAAACTGGATTTTCACTGCCGGTAAGATTGAGTGGGCCATTGGCACCTTCAATCCCTTCAAGGCTGCTGGAAAGGACCACATCTTCCCAGCTCTCCTTCAGAGAGGTTTGGAAGAGATCTTACCAATTCTGCTACCACTTTTTCGGGGTAGCTTTATGCTGGCCCATATTCCAAGGTGTTGGAGAGAGGTTAGGGTACCTCCTCCCAAAATCGGGGAGAAGATCATATAGGGAAGCAAAATCCTATCGACCCATCAGCCTCTCCTCCTTTCTTCTGAAAACGATGGAGAAAGTTCTAGACAGTCATATTAGAGAGGGTCTTACAGCGAACCCACTCCACTGCCTGCAATTTGCCTATCGGCCAGGCAGATCTACAGAGACTGCCATTCATGTGCTAGTGAGAGATATTGAGAAGTCCGCTCAGGGCCAAGGAAATCTCTCTCTGCACCTTTGCAGACATTGAGGGTGCGTTTGCCAACGTTACCTTCGACGCGATCAATGAAGCAGCAGTAAAAAAATGCATTCCTCCCTCTACTGCGAGATGGATCACGTCGCCTCTCAGCAGCAGATTGATAACTGCTGAGATGAATGGTGAATCGATTACGGTAATGGCTGCTAAAGGCTGTCCTCAAGGGGGCGTCCTATCACCCCTCCTATGGTCAATCGTGATCGACGAACTTCTTGCCGACCTGAATAGCCGTGGATTTAAAGCACAGGCCTATGCAGACGATATCGTCATAACGATTAGCGGCGGTCATGATAGCACCGTTTCTGACCTCATGCAAGCTGCTCTGTCACATGTGCATAGTTGGTGCCGTAGCAAGAACCTGGGTATTAACCCACAAAAAACTGTCATCGTACCATTTACTTATAGAAGGAAGCTAAATTTAAAAGCTCTCTCTTTGGACGGCAAAGAAATAGTTTTCTCAAAGGAGGCTAAATATCTAGGCATAATCCTGGATCAAAAGCTCTCATGGAAATCTCAAATTGAGAGAGTAACTGCCAAGGCAATTACATCTCTTCATGTTTGTCGCCAATTTGTAGGAAAAACCTGGGGCCTTAAACCTAGGTTAATGTTTTGGCTATACACGACGGTCGTAAGGCCCATGGTCACATATGCATCCATCGCATGGTGGGCTAAGACCAAACAAAAAGGGTGCCTAATGGAGGCCCTACTGAACCTCCCTCCGCTACACTTGGTGGTGAAAAAAGAGGCTCTGGCAGGGGCACTGCGTCTACGAGAGCTATTCTCCTTTAAGCCAGGAGACCTGCTGGATCATTTATCGATCCTCAAGGAGCTGAACTTGGAGCCAATGATATCTTTGTCCGATACCATTCCTGCTACTCTTGACTTTGACAAACCGGTTACGACGATTATTCGAAGTAGGTCAGAGTGGCAACATGGCATGACTCTCTTTAGAGGAAGCACGGCCTTTTGGTACACGGACGGTTCCAAAACCGATAAAGGGGTAGGGCTGGGTGTTTATGGCCCAAGGAGCAAAATATCCAAGGCTCTGGGCATTACCCCCACTGTTTTTCAGGCTGAGGTACTCGCCATCCAGGTGTGTGCTCAGACCTGTATTAATAGAGCTCCAAATAGCTCTAACATTGTTATTTTCTCGGACAATCAAGCTGCACTGCTGGCCATTAAATCGCCCAGAGTGTCATCAAAGACTGTCCTGGATTGTCTCCAATCTCTGAAATTCCTCAGCAGGAACAATAGTGTCACGCTGATGGGGATTCCGGGCCACGAAGGTCACATTGGTAATGAAATTGCCGATGGCCTGGCTAGAGTAGGCGCAAACTCATCACCTATTGGTCCGGAACCTTTCTGTAGCTTAGCAAGCTGCCACGTAAAAATGGCCATAAAAAATTGGGTTGACCAGATGTTCCTTCATAGCTGGTCAAGGACCCAGGGTGCTCGTCAAGCTAAAAGATTCATCCAAATCGATAAAGCTAAGGCGGGCAAACTTTTAAATCTCAAGAGGTGGGAGCTAAAAATAATAACAGAGCTCCTGACGGGCCACTGTTCGCTTAACTATCATCTAAACAAAATAGGCCTGGTGGCCGACTCTGGCTGTCGGTTCTGCGGGACAGATCCCGAAACCGCGGAGCACTTGCTGTGCGACTGTGAGGCTACAGCGAGGAAGAGACTGAGCCTCCTCCAGCGTGACTTCCCTACTCCCAGGGAGATTTTTGACAGTAACCCTAAATCAGTTTTAGGCTATGTAAGAAGCCTTAACCTTTATGGTTTTTAAAGACGGGGATGGCACAATAGACCAAACAAAATAGGTCGCAGTGCCTGCCAAGGTGCCCCCATGCAAGAAATAGAATGTGAGCAAAGGAAAGGAGATACACCATATACTGCATTTAAATGCCAGGCTGTAGAAAAAGGGGGTTATCATCATGCGACAAGATTAGAAAGGCTTTGACTGAGTCCAGTCAATGCACGGAAAAAACGGCCAAACCTGGAAATCCTGCCAAACAGTACTAATTTGCACCAAAATTTGGATTTGGGTTTTACTTACCCTCTATTTCAAAGTTGTCAATGTGCCTAGGGTTGCTTTTTATTTTTTGGGGGTGTAAACTACCCCTATTCGAAAATAGTTGTAGAATTGTAGATTCAAGCGTTTAATCGATAGAAATTATCATTGCATCATGAATTATTAGTTGCAACCCTTATGAAAACAACCCATATAAAAGCAACCCCTATAAAAACAACCCCTACTGATTAAAATTTGATTTAAGGGGTTGCTCTGATTTTTGAGGCAAAAAATTGACTATTTTTGGATTTTTTTTTACAGAAAACCCTTATTATTTTTATATACAAAATTTTTTCATAGTATTAGATAACTTTTAGAGATCACAAAAAATTTTTTTTTTTTTTTTTTGCCGTCATAAATAAATATGTAGCACGCGCTGAAGTTGACACCTCAAAAATAACATGGAAAACGGTTCCATCGATAGCTCCGTCCCCATTGGCCAGAACCAGAAAAGTGAAAAACGGTTTTGTTAAAAATTATGTCCTTTAGTTCGCTTATGTCAACATTAGTAAAAATTGCATCAAAAAAAAAAAATTTAAGGACATTTTAGTGAAAAAACGTAAAAATGCAACTTTTCTGGCCCAAAATGGGAGGATAAAATACTAATAGTAAGATTTTGAAAAAAAATTTTACACAGGCGAACTCGACAACATCATTTTCGATAAATTGACATAAGTGGTAAGTCAATATATTAAATAGTTTCTTTTGAATCGCTGGAACCGTTTTGAAAAATGGCATTTTGAGAAAAACGCGTTTAAAGTTTTTTTACGTTTCACTGTAGCCGAACTAACCGAAATAATGTAAGTAAATTCAAACGTATGTTTGCGTTACTATATACTTATAGTGGCTGATGTTGTTATTTGCACGAATGCGTATGTATATTTTACATTCGTGTAAATAACAATAACATCAGGTACTATGTATATAAACTATAACAGTAGCACAACCACGCGCTGAACGTCCGACAGAAAATCAGTTTTTTTGCACTTACAATACTGCATATAACTTTTTAACGAAAAAAAAATTCGTACTAATATTTTAGGAACGTATTCTACACATATTAATAAATATAAAAAGGCAAAAAAAAAATTTCGTTTTTTTTAAACCAAAAATCAGAGCAACCCCTTAAAAAATAGGAAAAATAAAATTTTTATATATTATGGATCTTACTTTAGAAAATCAAAAAACATAATTAAAAATCATTTTCTTCTTCATTTTCACTCCTTTCTAAGTCTGCCTTATCCTTCCTCCTCGTTTTCCTCTTGATCTATAATTGAGGCACTATTCGGACAATTATTGTCTCCGCTGCTTAAACAAGTTGAATTGCAGAAGAGTCCTACTCTTCGACAAACTAGTGATGAGCAAACGCAAGAACAAGACAAGGTTAATCTAGTCTTGTTCTTGTTCAGTTTGTTTGTTCTTGTTCTTGCAAGCATAACTAAGTCTTGTTCTTGGTCTTGCAAAATGTGCAAGAACAAGACAAGACTGCAAGAACAAAACCATTTTTTCTCATCACTACGCCAAACGCAGTTTGAACCACAACACTTTTTGCAGTAAGCAAAAAATCATTTTTGTGTGTGCGCATGCGTGTGTGTCTCAGAATATGTGAAAAGATGAAGAAATCTTCAAAAATAAACGTGTTTTGATAACTGTAAAAATTGGTATTTTTACCATAACTCGCTTAGTTTTTGAGCTACCATGTTCAATAAAAAACCATTTTATAGGTTTTTTCAAGAGCTATAAGGTGATGTAAATAAATTTTTTTTGGAGCTCTTATTTTTTAAAAGGTTGGAGCTCAAACAGCTTGCAAACGTTACTATTTGGGAACAAAGCAAATTTGAAACGGCCATATCTTACTCAATTTTTATCGTACAGAAAATGTAACAAAACCAAAAGTTTAAGAAAAGACCCTACAATTTTTTTTCACTCTACCAAATTTTGCGTATCTTTCATAGTTTTTAAGTTATTTTTAAAGAAAGACAATTTTTTGCAAACTATCAAAAAAGCTCTCTTCACTTCAAGCTCAAATTTTTCAAAATCTAAGCACTGTATGCCGGCCAAACTTATAGAGCATATTACAAGTGCACAAATAAAGTAAATTGTAAAGTGGTAACAATTATTTTCAATTGGGGCGGTAATTAGGGGGTGATTTTCACAATTTTTTGCCGCCAAAAAAGTAAGAACCAATTTTGTTTTTGTCATAACTCGCTTAATTTCGATACTAGGAACTTCCATTAAAAAAACAAAATAAAGGTTTTTCTAAGCACTTCAAAAAAGTTCTATGAGTTTTCCCCGAAAAATGCATTGTTTTTGGGATATTTCACGTTGAAATTTACGATTTTGGCGTTTGCCGAAGAAGAACCAACCTTTAACAAGCTATTACTCCATTAATATTGGGTCTAGTGATATTTTGCACCAAGTTTTATTTTTTATTTTTTTATAAGCTACATTTTTACTCTGAATGATTTTTTCATAAAATACCTATGTATTTTCAAAGTTATTCATGAAAAAACGTCTGAAAAAGGGTTTTATTTTTTGTTAAAAAATTGACATTTTCACTCTCGAATAAGTCGAAAAGTATTGACTTCCAGTAAAAACTTTATATAACAAAAGTTGCTTAGAATTAGTCAATCTATCCATTCCCATACTTATTTTAAATAAAAAAAATATCACCCCCGAGAAGGGGTTGGGCCCACCACCAGGGTAAAAGCAACCCCCGGCATATTGACAACTTTGAAGAAGAGGGTAAGTAGAACCTACAGCCAAATTTTGGTGCAAATCGGTGCTGTTTGGTAGAATTTCCAGTGAAATTGTGCATTGACTGGACTACTACAGTAAGCAGATATCAGGCGACCTCTTGATAATGCCGTGGAAGGGCTTTCGCCAATATCCCAGTGGGAAAGAAGTGATCCAATAGCCATCTTCGAGCACTCCTTAAGAAGTTTACAGTTTACATATACTTTTTAACATTGCAAGTCATCAGTTCACACGATGCCATAAGTGTGTTGGGTAAAACCGGTTTTATTCGTCAATTTCTTCCGTTCCGAGAGAGCTGGGTTTTTCTAAAGTAGTATTCCTACTAAATTCCGAGAGACGGTTCATTGAGTATACAAATGTCACTCTTTATGGTCAAAAAGACAATCGCCCGTTTTCTTCGTTCTATAAAATTTATTAAATCTCCAGCAAAGATCCTTGGGTAGCATATTCAACAGCGCTCAAAAACAGCTCCCTTGAGCAGCGCTCCCAATTTTTCCTTCTGGGATAGTATCGATCGATTGATCGATATTGGGCAAATAGGGAAGATTGAGAATTCCGTATAATACCAACTAGCGTAGCTGCGGGGATCGCAGACCAGAAAAACAACCGAACATTATTTCAAAAGTATTTCCGGCTTTTTCCGGGGTTAAGGACCGGTTTCGAAGATTACAATAGGAAATATGATGTTGTATTCTAATATCCTAACTGAAGCCACTAAGCCCACTACCCTATATCCAAGTAAAGATTTTTTTCACAAGTGTGATTACAAAACGATACCCTCTCAGTGCCCCCTGTGATTGGGCGGGACCCTATGTTTGGATTGCCGTATTAAACGCAGAGCAAAGTGAAAAATGTGTCTAACTTTTAATTACAAAATTCCTTTTTTTAAAATTAGATTTTCATGCCTATGCGTCATTTTTTTCCACAAGAACAAAAAAAAAAAATCTCGGAAAGCCGCAAGAATTTATTAATCAACCTTTAAGTATAAAAAAAGGATCCACAGATTTTTCTTTAACCCCAATTTCGACAGGGGCAAAAGCATCGAAATAAAAAGGACCCAAGGATACTCTTAGACACTTACTGTGGTACTAAGCATCCAGATGAACGTCGGTTACTTAATACCAAAAAAAAAAAAAAAACAAAATTCTACAAAACACCAGAAAAATAAAATCATCCACGAGCAAAACTTCAAACGGTCGTAATTCAATTTCTGGCAACTTTGTGCGGGCCCGGGTTCAACCCCATATTTACGGCTTATTCCGGTTGCCTTAAGCATAATTCTGGTGCCTTTTGACTGTTTTAACTTTAATATTCCCTGCGATAAAAATTTCCTTAGAAAATTGAAAACAACCCCTTTCGCCAGCTCTAGTGCGGGTGATGGGTCTACTTTGTACAGTATACAACAGGGGAAGACGCATATAAATGTTTACCGTCGATAGACATTTGGAGTGTTTACAGTGTAATCTGTCGTCGACAATAAATTTCTCATTCAATGTTTGCTTAGCGAAAATTCAATTTAATAAACACAACGGGGCCCAAAAGGGTGCCTTGTGGAACTCCTGTTAAGCGTCGTCGTAGGAATGCCACCATCGCCTGGAGAGGAGCAATTACTTCTATGGGGTATACATAGAGCTGCATTTACCTAAGGACGCTGTAAATATGTAGATTTTGCGCGACTGCTGCTACAAATGAGCTACAAATTTACTAAGTTTTTGTAAATTCGGGGAGGGTGTACGGGAAGGGCGTTGTGGGTGATGTAGACCAAAGTGGATTTTGGTGCTCGTTAGTATGTTTTTTTTAAGGTCGAATTCCGGAATTCTCGTTTTTATTGTTGTGGATTAAGGAAGGACAAAATAATTTTTTTCCTTATTAAGGCAAAACAAATTTGAATAATACTTGTTTTCCCGCAATGTGACGTCCTGAAAGAATTTCCTCGTGTGTAAGATTTATGGATTTCTCTCTAAGTTTTGTTACCCACAAAACTGGGATTAGGGGTAGTTTGGTAGTAAAGTTTTCTACGCAAATTTTCACATAAATTTTTATATTCAGCATGTGTTCCACAAAATCTGCACATGTTCAGATTTTATATACGAAATTCCGCTTTGAATTATTTTGTGGTCAGAGCCATATTTGAAAATTTACCATTAGCCGCAGTCTGCTTGTAGTTGGAGGCATAGTCGACGTAAAAGAAAACCAGCAAAAAACACCAAACAACAACGATTAAAAACAGCTCGAATGGTCAATAAAAAAACACCATCAATACCTCGATCCATCCATTAAATGAGGCCATTTCACTGTATTTCCTCAAGGGCATGTCAACGAAAGCAGAATCTTCTTGGGTAAGCAGCGTATTTCTCACAGACTTTTGCGTGAAACTTCTTAGCTGTAAAGAATTATGCAAAAATAGGAAATTCAAGAGCCTCAAGGTAGTCTTCCCTACAAAATATGAGTGGCTGTTCTTCCATTCAACTGACACCTTTAGATGGAGGAACTTAACTCTCAGCCGATGGATAAATATGTATGTCTAAGATTCCTAACAAAATAGTAATAGATAATAATAAATCTAAGATTAATAGAGTAATAGGTGTACCGAATAAAACCAATCCAATCGCAATTTTAAGCCACAATAGATCTGATTCACTAACACAGCATGTAAGATCCTCTAACATGCACCAAATAAAACCATTAATATGATTAACACTATTCCAACTTCTTTTACTCCAGTCCTACGCGTTAATACTACGAACCCACTAACAATTAATACAGCACGCCATTATAATAATGCTACTCAAAATCTTTACCCAAACTTTTCTCGTAGTCACATCATCGTCGGTGGTCGTTGCTACGCTGATATTAATGCGATTCCGACACAACCTCCTTCAGTTACGAATGACACACAGAAATCGGTGGATATTTCTGTAAGCCGCAGCAACAACATTTCCACCACAAAACCTGCTTTCTTGAACCCATTACAACCACGGGTTGTAAACAAACACCTTGATCTCAGTGGATTCGAGTGTAAATCGATATTTGCTACATCGGTTACGAGAGAGGAAGGTTTTTGACAATGTTAGGCTTTTCCTTGCCTACATGCATAATAAACTTGATTCTACCTACATTCATAGTATAACGAGGACCAGCCTTATCATCACGATCCAACAGGAAGGTCTTCCCACAGATCATGCTGCCTTGCTCGAACTGTACTAGGTACCACGAGCATTACGAAATTAACTCTCCACATATGCTGCTCATGTAAGACCGCTACATGTTTCGCAGCTCCAAAAAAGCCATGATGAAATGAATGTTGATGTTCCCGCCCGTAGCTAGTTACTTCCCCAATGGCCGATCCCACCCCGTCGCTTTTCCGTAACCCGTAACTCCGTCTCCGACGAGTATAACCTTTTCACTAACTCTATACACTACTCCGCATGGATACTCGAGCTTAATTACAATTGTTTATGATTTTAAGAATGCGGACCTAGACATTATTGGCTTTGAATTATCCCTAGTGGACTGGGAACATAGGCTATCTAGTAATGATCTTGACGAGATAGTTTCATGCTTCTACGATATCATCTTCAACACCATCGACAAATATGTACCCAAAATTAAAAAACGGGATAAAGCATCGGACCATGGCTGGATAGAGAGACTAGATTTCTCCGAAATCAAAGAAATAAATTATATAATATGATCAGAAAAAACACCTAAAACGAGCGATTGAACTTCGAATACATCAGCCTCTAGTTAGCCGAGTTAGCCGCAGAATTTAATCTTAGGTTTCGCCGGACCTACATTGCATGTATTAATTCTGTTGGAGTATCATAATAATCGAAGCCAAAATTTTTTTTGATTATGTTAATATTAAACGGAAAACCTCGAGCTATAATGACGTATGGTAGAAAACACTCCTCGGGCCCTCAAGTAAGGGCGTTTTCAATGATTCAAACTTGCGGCATATTTGCTTTTGCATGTTGTTCAATGAAGCAACTTGCAAAAGCACAGTGTTCAATGATTAAAACTTAAAAGCAAATGATTGCATACTTTGCCAGCTTTTTCAAATACTTGCAGTTGTAATTTTGAAGAAGAAGACACGTCAGTGCTGCCATACATTTTTGTTTTACTCACTTTTTCATTATTAATTTAACCAATAATGATTTCTTTTTCATTTTTCTCTGCACGAAATGGGAGACATTACTCGTATCCGCACTTTCTACTAGAATTTTGTTCTCAACAAATCCAATTAATGTTTTTAAATTTCTTTTAGCCATTTTGTTTTCAGTTTCTCGCAATACTTAAGTATTGGAAACACTAATTTCACGTATGTCAGCTGACAATTTTGACATATAATGAGTTATGTTCAATGATGCATGTTGTTTGCTTTTGCATGTTGCTTAAGCTGTCAGTCAACGTCATTTGCTTTCGTGCAAGTCTGCAAAAGCATCCTGCCTCATTGAAAACACCCTAATTGTAGCATGTTCACTGATAGGTTTGGTGAAATTTATAGCCCCATGTCCAGACAGATAGATACAGATGATTTAACTGGTGCGCACGCTGACACCCCTTTAATAAAATGGTATATCTGTTGACGAGATTTTGATGGGTCTGAATAATCTTGACATTAAAAAGGGTAATGGTCCCGACCGAGGATTGCCCCTCTTATCGACCCATACCTTAACGAACAGCAACACGGTTTTCGGAAAGCGCGTTCAACAACTTCTAGCCTTATGGTCCTAATCTCTGAATTACTATTCGGAATGGAAAGCGGCCATCAATTGGATGCTGTGTACACTGATTTCAGCAAGGCCTTTGATCGAATAGACCATGCCATTTTAATTTCAAAATTATAACATTTGGCGTTCCTCAGGGTAGAGCATCTTGGTCCTCTTCTTTTCAATATTTTCATCTCTGATCTATCGGAAAAACTAATAAATATTCCACATCTCTTCTACGCGGTTGATCTCAAAATTTATAGCGTCATCAAAACCCAAACTGATGTTTCTTTAATGCAGACGAAACTGAATGCCTTACAAGACTGGTGCACCACGAACAATTTGCAACTTAACACCGGCAAATGCCATGCAATTACCTCCTCCCGTGGAAAAAACACACAGAAGCAGTACTATTATCTCAACGGCATAGTGTTGAATCAGGTCAATCATATCGTAGATCTAGACGTCGTCCTAGACAAAAAACTCAATTTCAACCTGCACTACGATAATATTACTGCAGAGCCAACAAACTTCTTGGTTTCATAAAGAGGAGAGCCAAAGAGTTCGTTACTGTATGGGTCACAAAAATACTCTTACGTTGTCTAGTCCGCCCTGTCCTAGAATACGCGTGTCCTATCTGGGATCCCATATTCCAAATAAGCAGCAAGAGGACCGAATCCGTTCAAAAGAGATTTCTCCTTTTCGCCCTGAGACATCTACACAACCCCCATGACTACCAAACCCTGCCGCACTACTTGGACAGGCTCAAAGTGCTTGATATCATGCCGTTATCTAGCAGGAGAAAATTGCTCATATCTTGCGTTACCTTTGATGTCCTAAGTGCAGTTTCTGTCGGACAAGATCAAATTCAATGATGAAATCCGAAATACACGACACACTAAATTACGTTGTATGGTCTTTAATAGTCATAGTTCCTGTTTCTCTCCTTCACTCAACAATAGTGATGATCAAGACTGGTCTTGCAGTTTTGCCTTTGCTTGCACATTTAGCAAAACCAAAGCTAGACCAAGACAAGACAGGACTACAGAAGAGTGAAAGATCAAGAAAGAAAGGCTTTTGGCTCATCACTAAGGGCCAAAAGTCTTGTAGTGATGAGCAAAAGGTCCTACAAAAAGTCTTGCAAGAAGTCTTGCAAAAAGTCTTGCAGAAAGTCTTGCAGTCTTGTCTTGGTCTTGTCCTGTATTGGTCTTGCTTTTCTTGCTAAATGTGCAAGACCAGTCTTGCTCATTACTACTGAACAAGGCATCCTATAAGAAAGTACTCAGATCCCTACTAACATAACTCCCCTCTCTTGACAGCAGGTTTTCAGTAGGTTTTAATTCAATAATTAAAAGACTGTTTTACTTGTTTGAATTTGAGTGGCATGTAATAGTTTAAGTGTGACTTGTTTTTAACGAATAAATAAATAAATAAAATGACCAAGTAAAAATGTTACAACAGCCTTCAAGTGTTCAGTTTAAATTCCGAAGGTAAAAATTAAAGAATTGTACCAACAAGTAGGACACATTGAAATATTCACGAAATGTGCTGGATGTAAATTCGTGTCCACGACAATTTTCTTCAAGAGAACATGTAGTTCTAAGCCGGTTTTCGTAATATTAAAACAATCTTGCACTAAATACTTCAATCAATTTCAATTCTTTGTTGTTGCTGTCGCTTAGTCTAGTGATTGATGCTTGCTCCAGCGCCCATTAATTCTGCTGCGGCGCTTACCTGATTTAGTGTCTACCTTGTGTTAATTGATCAATAGACCTTGGGCGTGGACATTGCTAGTATCTAACCATAGCCACAGAATTCATGGTAAAACATTGTCGATGATTAAATTAAAACTGCCAGAACGTCGAATAATAAAGCGTTCATTGGCATTGGATTAGTCAAGTTTTTGTGATATTTTACCTGGCAGTAGAATTAAATCCAGGTATATGCAAATATTGAAATGGAAATCCTCTGCTATTGTACCTAGAGTGATTGCAAATGTGGTAGAAGATTCTGAATGCAAAATCATTCTACAATGCGAAACTTGTAGTAGCAGGGATGTGTGCCTGGGGGTTTTATTGTGTATTCACATGAAATGATGATGTGCTTTTTGTATTAGGTTTGAGTTTTGCTCATTATTGAGTTCTCGGTTTCTGCTACCGCCTGTAAATGCTAATTAGTAATGAATTTTAAAGTGGTACAATTTTAGTTTTAATATGAAGCACGGTAATTATTTGTTATCACTTATCGAGATGATACTTGTAAATATTGTACGAGGTTGAAATTAAATGTACGAAACTTGTTGAATATTGACTTTTATAAATAAGAGAACTTTGTTGGCTTTAATAGATAAATTTCACATAAAATCCCTTTCCTTTACTGAAACAGAACTTCTTCCTGCAATACCTGATGTATTTCACCAAATTGTTTAAATTTAGATTACTACCCGGTGTCTCTAGCTGCAGAGTGATGAGCAATTTAGGAAGACCAAGCAAGACCAAAACAAGACAAGACAAGGATAAGTGAAGACTGCAAGATCAAGATAGCAAGGCTTATTGCTCATCACTAAGTGGCAAAAGTCTTGCAGTAATGAGCAAAAAAAGAGTATAGGCAGGTTGTATTTAAAAGTTACGTTGAATATATACATACCACAGATGTCAAAATCATAGTATGCCCGACATTACCGTCCGAACTGCGCAAGTTTGAGAAAATTGATGAACTGAACTTAAAAATAACTCCAGTTCATATACAATTTCCACGTATTCAACTGAGGATAAAACAAACCTCAGTTCGTCTAACTAAAAGGTCACTCAAAAGAGAGTAGTCAACTGGAATAGTGGAATGCCTTTCCAGTGGGCTTTTCCATTTCTGATATTTGGCGAAAAAGCAACAACAATTTCAACCTCGAACTGTACATGAACTGGACTTTAGCCGATAAGCCACTTACGTGAAATAAATTGAACATTATTAAATTGAGGTCGGTGAAGCCGGGGTATTACGAAATTTGAACGCGAAACTTGGTGAAGAGCCCGAACACAGGCTTGAATTCGGCTTTGAATGAAACTTGCACTCAGTACTCGATTCCACCTTATAAGTAATCATATGAGTAAAAGTACTCGGTCAAAAGTATAGAGTACTGTTTTGAGTAGAATCGAGAGCCAAATACTCATATGAGTAAAGGTTCGAGTACCGATTCCGTATCTCTAGTGCCCCACTGTCCAGACCCAATTAACATCTCTAATGGACTCCGACAAAAGTACGGTCTGGCTTGCTTCCAATAGAGGACATACTCTGTAAGACCTGCACCCCCAAGAGGTATAAACAGCACGATTGTTGAAGGTTGAAATTAGCCTTCATGTAATGCGGAGCACTGCTATTGGTATCCATCCCGTATCGCGCAAACTTATGAGGATGTCGCACCTGCCAACAATCCAAACACTTCTGGGACTTCCATAATCTCCCACCAAGTCCTACGAGGCCTGTTGGATATTTCTAAGCCAACGTAGCAACGTGAGAGGGGAATTTTTGGGATTTTCGCGATATCAAGTTAGAGCCCGAGAAATGCGATGGAGTACGCAGAGATCGCTCCTTCATTTGAAGAAGATGTCTTAGATGGGCACAAACTGAGGCGCTGCAAGTAAACGTTTTAGATGATTTTTGGTAGTTGACTACTCCCATAAGGAGGCTGCTAAGCTCTGTGTGGCCTGGAGAAAGAGAAACATACCGATCCTCTTAATAAAAAGAGGGTTACATCCACTGGATTTTCTCCAGGCCACAATAACTAGGTAAGAAGCATGAAGGCCCCTGTCATCGGTTCAACAAGCCGGTCAAAAAATCTTCAAAAAAGGAATCGAAAACACTTAGAATGAGTCTTAGAACAGCTCCAGCTCAGTAAGGAAGGGAGTCTCCTGAAGGCGATAGCCGAGTTGGAACAGGGCTTAGCACCGCCCAAGTACCTAGAGCTTTCTTCGCGTCCATGGTGGCAGGCCATCAGCTGCGCTGATTAGACCACGAGATGAGAGCTGTGCTGGGCTGCTTTAAGACCTGGGAACGAGCAAGACTCTTCGCTTTAGAAAAAACAGCTACCACGCTTCGGGTTCGGATACTTCGGTCATCGGATACTTCCAGGCTGCTACATAAGACCACACCGACATAATACTAAAGTGGATAGGGATCTAAAATAAAGCCCTAAGAGTGTAGAAGTGGAGACTGTACCAAAAAGTGCACCGCCCGCCATTCATAGACATGACATTTTCTTGATTGGCAGACGGGTGGCGAGCTTGGCAACGTCCCCTTAGCAGCCGCCAGCCTCTAGCAAGCAACTGCGGCCATTTACTTTTCGATCACCAAGAAAGCAGAAGCTTCGCAGGAATCTGCGCTATCAGAATGGAAAAGGTAAATTGCTTAAATGTCAGGAGTGTGCATTTTGTGGCTCAGGTAAGCCCTCTTCCTCCCCATCTAGCATAAAGATCCACATAGGCTGGTGCTGCTGGCAAAAACGCCGTGGCGCCGTGCTTCCTCTACTGCTGCTATAGGCGTGACTTTAAATCCACCGATGAAATCCTTATGATGGAAATCTTCCGAGCCAAAAAGGCTCGCAAAAAGACTTTGGAGATATATTGGAGCTATTTGCAACTCTCACATAAAAATTGTTGATTCATTTCAGCGGTGCAATTTGACCCTCTTTCCTCTTTCGACCCTGGAAGCCCCTCTTTAGAGGAAGCACAGCAGTTCCAAACCCGAGAATGGGTTAGAATTGGGCGTATAAGACCCCAGCAGTAAAATATCCATAACTATTGGCACCAGCCCCACTGATTTCAAGCTGAGGCACTCTCCATCCAGGGTTGTGTCCGGACTGGTATTGATAGAGATTAGAGATGCGCCGAATATGGGTTCGACCGAATACGAATATTCGGCCGAATATTCGGTCAAAAATGGTTCATTTTTGCGCAGTTCATATAGGTCGCGAAGCGATCTGTGAGGAGCAGCGTTCGCCCACCCCTTGAGCACTGCGCGCTAACTCGGCTCACTCAATAAGCCGCTCTTTCTTTTATTGCAATTTCTCGCGTGATAAAATCATGAGGCCCTACGCACATGGGTCGACGGATTTACAATCCCAGTTTCAAACTGGTTTAACCACTATCACAGCCAGTTTGCAACCAGAATGAAACCTTTGTCCACACACAAGCGCAACTGATTTTTTATTAATCGGTGTTCTGTGCTCACGAAGATTTTATTGAATAAACTTTGACACGTACAAATGTAACCACGCAACTGAAACTGGTGACATTTCCAAGCCTTGCATTCGGTGACAGACAATATAGAAGTGTATATATTCAAATGCGACTTGACGGAATATTCCATGAATGGAATGCATGCAACGCAAATGTCGGTCTACTTTCAACTTTCTCTATATTGCCGCATTCGACATAGGACACACGATCATACACTCTTTACTTAGAACAGAACAGACAAGAACAGTTGTTCGCAAACAGTTGCAACCAAGTTTCAAATATGGTTACACAAAGAAGTGTGTGTTTCATTTACAAAAACTACCTATGTACCGTTCCAGAATAAAGGCTCTTTAACATATGTAACTCTTAAAATAATACTATTTAAATATTCGGTAATTATTCGACAAACTCACGGAATATTCGGCCGAATACGAACATTAAAAAACACGCCGCATATGCCGAATACGAATATTCGGCCGAAGATTCGGCGCATCTCTAATAGAGATCAAAAACATCTCTAACATCGCCTTTTTTCGGACAGTTGGCATCATGTCACCAAAGACTGGCGTAAATTGTCTCCCTCCGCAGGAACAACAATCATGCCGATTATACAACTCGCCGGATTTTCTGCGACGGGAGAACATCCGATCCGCATTTGAAAATATTTGTATTATAGAATCCGACGGAATTCTGCATTATCGATCCGCACTGAAACTGCAATTTCACCACTAGCTGTCAAATTTTTCACGAGAATTAATCAGCCTTCATGAGTAATGACTAATAATTCTGATTTTTAACTTTACTGTTTTAATTTATTTTTTCAAATCCAAGCTGCGCTCTTATTTTCTTATGAGAGGTCCTTCATCCATAGTTTGCCTTATAGCCTTTTTGGACGGAGGAGCAATCCTCTATCTGCGATGCCATCCAGACTGAAGTGGACAAAAGTCGTAAAGGCGATTGCCCGCCTCAGTTTTTAGGTGTAAAGGCGGCAGGGGGTCTCTATGACGGTGATTAGACTGTTCGTTCCTACGTACGTTCCTCACGAGCTTTTAGATGAACGGGGAAGTGGGGATGAAGCCCCTCATCATCTCCACTTCCCCGTTCATCTAAAAAGCTCGTGAGGAACGTACGTAGGAACGAACAGTCTAATCACCGTCATTAAGATCACCGGCGCCAACGAACCCACCAGCCAATAGCTGACAAATGCTGTCACCAGGCTGCAAGTGTGGGAAGGGGTCACCCTCAACGTAATCGAGGAAAAGGACCTTCCCAAATACAAGCGGATCGCATTCTGGGCTCCTAACGATGTTAGGGAACCGGAACATGTGCTCTGCAGGCTGGAAATTCAGAACCAGCCAATTAAGGTGACCTCTTGGCAAGAGATAGGTAGGAAGGTGGACCAGAATAGTCAAACTCTTACCCTTAGCATTGACGAGAGGTCGCTCACGCAGCTTAAAGAGCAGGGCATGTCCCTCTTCTACGGCTTCGGCCGAATTAGAATCAAGGAGATTGGCTCAAAAAAGGGGAGTCCTGCTGGCTCACAGCAGCAGGAACAACCCCAGGATGCGGGTGGTACAGTGCCTATTGACGTGGCTCTTGTACAGAAGCCATGGGTAAGTAACGGTGCTATAAGCTGGTGACATATACAAGCGTACATGCCTTGCATTCAGCGGCTCCATGATATCCGGCGAATTTCCTCTGACATATAATTACATGGTTTGCGTTCCGTGCCGGCTTTCACACATAGCCCGAAAATCTAAGTAACGTGTTCATGTGTTTGTGTGCTTATGCTTGTGTGTGCTATCTCGAATGCGGCAATGCAGAAAAAGTTGAAAGTAGCCCGACCTTTGCGTGGCATGCCTTCCATTCACGGGATATTCCGTCAGCTCGCATTTGAATACACACACTTCTATATTATCTGTCAACGAATGCAACGCATGTACGGTTGGATGTCACCAGCTATACAGGGCTTGCGGGCAGCCGGCTACAGCATTGCATGCAGTGATGTGGACGGCGACCCTCGTACCTTTGTAGTTTACAATAAAAACACCAACTGCTTTCCTCTCACAGATATATCCGGATGCGTTTTCATCATTCGAACCATTTCTTCAAACTGAACTCGGTTCGTTGTGCGTAAAGAATTTTATTTGTAAACTTATTTTGTTCATAATCCTTACTAATATTATAAATGCGAAAGTAACTCTGTCTGTCTGTCTGTCTATCTGTCTGTCTGTCTGTCTGTTACGCTTTCACGCCTAAACCACTAAACCGATTTTGATGAAATTTGCTACAGACATAGTTTAGACTTTGGAGACGGACATAGGCTACTTTTTATGGAGAAAAAAAGGGTTTAAGGGAGTGAAATGGGGTTCAATAAGTTGTAAGGGGATTTTTTATCTTTACTTTTTTTTTTCTATTGTACAAAAAGTAACTGACTGACAGACAACGCACAACCTAAACCGCTGGAGCTAAAGGGCTGAAATTTTGACAGTGCATCCCTATAATGGAGTGGACATCCACTATAAAACGATTTTTCGAAATTCATCCCCTAAGGGGGTGAAATGGGGTTTATCCAAACCGTTGGAGCTATAGGGCTGAAATTTTGGCAGTGCATCCCTATAATGGCGTGGACATCCACTATAAAACGATTTTTCGAAATTCATCCCTTAAGGGGGTGAAATGGGGTTTATCCAAACCGTTGGAGCTATAGGGCTGAAATTTTGACAGTGCATCCCTATAATGGCGTGGACATCCACTATAAAACGATTTTTCGAAATTCATCCCTTAAGGGGGTGAAATGGGGTTTATTGTAACCGCTGGAGCTATAGGGTTGAAATTTTAACAGTGGATCCCTATAATGACGTGGACATTCACTAAAGAGCGATAGAAACCGCTAAAGCTATAGGGCTGAAATTCGGACAGTGCATCCCTATAATGGAGTGGACATCCACTATAAAGCGATTTTTCGAAATTCATCCCTTAAGCGGGTGAAATAGGGTTTATCCAAACCACTGGAGCTATAGGGTTGAAATTTTAACAGTGCATCCCTATAATGACGTGGACATCCACTAAAGAGCGATTTTTCGAAATTCATCCCCTTAAGGTGTGAAATGGGGTTTTTACAAACCGCTAAAGCTATAGGGCTGAAATTTGGACAGTACATCCCTATAGTGGAGTGGACATCCACTATAAAGCGATTTTTCGAAATTCATCCCTTAAGCGGGTGAAATAGGGTTTATCCAAACCGCTGGAGCTATAGGGTTGAAATTTTAACAGTGAATCCCTATAATGACGTAGACATCCACTAGAGAGCGATTTTTCGAAATTCATCCCCTAAGGGTGTGAAATGTGGTTTTTACAAACCGCTAAAGCTATAGGGCTGAAATTTTGACAGTGCATCCCTATAATGGCGTGGGCATCCACTAAGAAGCGATTTTTCGAAATTCATCCCCTAAGGGGGTGAAATGGGGTTTACCACACCGCTGGAGCTATAGGGCTGAAATTTTGACAGTGCATCCCTATAATGGCGTGAACATCCACTAAGAAGCGATTTTTCAAAATTCATCCCCTAAGGGTGTGAAATGGGGTTTTTACAAACCGCTAAAGCTATAGGGCTGAAGTTTGGACAGTGCATCCCTATAATGGAGTGGATATCCACTATAAAGCGATTTTTCGAAATTCATCCCTTAAGCGGGTGAAATAGGGTTTATCCAAACCGCTGGAGCTATAGGGTTGAAATTTTAACAGTGCATCCCTATAATGACGTGGACATCCACTAAAGAGCGATTTTTCGAAATTCATCCCCTAAGGGTGTGAAATGGGGTTTTTACAAACCGCTAAAGCTATAGGGCTGAAATTTTGACAGTGCATCCCTATAACGGCGTGGACATCCACTAAGAAGCGATTTTTCGAAATTCATCCCCTAAGGGGGTGAAATGGGGTTTACCCACACCGCTTAAGCTATAGGGCTGAAATTTGGACAGTGCATCCTTATAATGGCGTGAACATCCACTAAGAAGCGATTTTTCAAAATTCATCCCCTAAGGGGGTGAAATGGGGTTTATCCAAACCGCTAAAGTTATAGGGCTGAAATTTTAACAGTGCATTCCTATAATGGCGTGGACATCCACTATAAGGCGATTTTTCGAAATTTATCCCCTAAGGGGGTGAAATGGGGTTTACCCACACCGCTGGAGCTATTGGGCTGAAATTTTGACAGTGCATCCCTATAATGGCGTGAACATCCACTAAGAAGCGATTTTTTATAATTCATCCCCTAAGGGGGTGAAATGGGGTTTATCCAAACCGCTAAAGTTATAGGGCTGGAATTTTAACAGTGCATCCCTATAATGGAGTGGACATCCACTATAAGGCAATTTTTCGAAATTTATCCCCTAAGAGGGTGAAATGGGGTTTACCCAAACCGCTGGAGCTATAGGGCTGAAATTTTGAACAGTGCATCCCCTTAATGACGTGGACATCCATTAAGAAACGATTTTTCGAAATTCATCCCCTGAGGGGGTTAAATGGGGTTAAGCCAAACCGCTGGAGCTAAACGGCTGAAATTTTGACAGTGCATATTTATAATGAAGTGGACATTTACTAAGAAGCGATTTTTCGAAATTCATCCCCTAAAGGGGTGAAATGGGGTTACCAAACTACTGGAGCTACAGGGTTGAAATTTGGACAGTGCATCCCTATAATGACGTGGACATCCACTAAGAGGCGATTACTCGAAATGCACCCCCAAAGGGGATGAAATGGGGTTAACCCAAACCTCCGAAGCTGAAGGGCTGAAATTTTGACAGTGCATCCCTATAATCACGTAGAAATGAATGACTCGAAATTCACTTTATTTAATATTCATTTGTGATTGCTTCATAATTTCTTACATCCACGTAAATAGGCGAACAAACTTAATGAACGTTCGTCAAACCCTAAAATGACATATAAATGCCAATTTCTGCTTCAAAACTTGCAGATTTGTTGAGCAGAGGTGATATTCGCAGCAATTTGTTTACCATATTTATTAAAAAAATGCACTATAATAAACCCTTTTTAGGGATAATAACAGCTGACTTTTTTGTTGGTTTTTTTTTTAAGGAAAACATTGCACATAATAAACAGTTTTTAAAGGCGTTGCAAGGCACGCGGGTTTTATGCTAGTTGACAATATAATTAAAAACATTTTAATTCATATTTTATAAGTCTCCATTGAAAAAAAATAAGCCGAAATTTTTCACTTCCGCAGTAAATTTGATGCGGATTTGTAATGAAAATTTTTGTACAGAGTGTAATTCACGAGCGGATTCTATAATATAAATTTTCCACACTGCATTACCGTCATTTGGTTATTTTTCATTCGACGGATTCTATAATACGCCAAACGTCAAATCCGAATAAAATTCCCTCCTCGGACGATCCGGCGAGTTGTATAATCGGCATGAATATTACGCTGATGTAGATTGCGGGCCACAATGGTCACATTGACAATTGAATTGCTGATGGCCTATTGCCTAGAGTAGGTGCAAACTAAGCACTTGTTGGCCTGGAACTTTTCTGAAGTTTAACCAGCTGCCAAATAATATCGGTCATCAGGAATTAAGACGACCACCAGTTTTGCCATACTTGGACTAGGACCTAAGCCACTCGTCAAGCTAAAGAACAATATTAGAATAAGGATGGTACTTGATTGTAGCTGTCAGTTCTTCGAGGTAATTCCCAGAAACGGCGGAGCACGGAAAGGATGGGTAGAGTAGATCAAATAAATAGATCGTACTGCCCGTTAAGCCTCCTCCACAAAACTACCCAGTTGCTGGCCATCATAGTTCAAATAAGATAAAAATAATTCAAACAAAACTAGTTAATATATTTAAACCAAAAAATTAACCTTCATTTGTGTTAAAAACAAGTATTCAATATTCAGTCATAGCAGGCTCCGTTTCGTTATAATACAGAATCAGTTTTATTATTTTTATGGTATTCAGCGACAATCTTTGTCAGGAGCTTTCTTTTTTTGTATTCAAGAAAACAACAGTTTATATTACTTAAACTCTTCTTCTTCAAAAACATCCCGCAAAATTATTAACTTCAATTAAACTCAATTCATATATTCGGTCATAATTTTGCCGCCAGGATGATTTCCTCCAAAAAATACAAGGAAATCTTTCTTCAATTATTTAACTTATTGTTTACCATCCATTCCTAGAACAAACATAGTTTTAAAAGTATTGTTTTGGTAGGTTTTATCGTATGCAAGTAAACTATTCACATCACCATAAAGAATATAACCGCCAACATTTTTTAAGAGTTGAAAAAACCTATGAAATGTCTTCCATATTGATCACTTCATAAAATCAAACCATTTCTAACAAAACGTCTTACAAATTGCAAAATTACACTCTTTTTGGGAATGTGACTATTTTTTATTGCACACTTTACGAAACCTTTACTTTTTGTAAAATTGAAAACGAACTACGAGGAACGGGCTAGCAAAACCGAGCCCAAAGAATAGCAAAAATCTTATGGTTAGCCCCAATTTAGTTTTGGTACTAAATGGAAAATTCTGCAAAAAAACAAAAAGCCGCTTTACCAAATTTTGCCAGGTACTTGCATGCAAACTTACCGGTCCTACGATTCCGCCATCGTCGTGGCCATGATGGTCGTACCTTACTAAATGTTTAATAGAATTGCGAGCCAAGAGACTTGCTCTGCCTAACATCTTGTATGTATGGTAGTGAATCCTTTTCTATTTATAAAAAAATTTTTGAATGAAAAGGATTCAAAATCCTGCTGGCAAACGACTTATTTATTTATTTATATTTGTAATTTGTCAAATAATGTCAAAATATTTGCTGGCATGCTAGATGGAAAAGCGATTGAATCGTCAAGTGTTTTCAGTTAGTAAATGGACGTTTATTTTAACTTTAACTCGAATAGGGTATAGGAACATCACCTACTAATAGGTTAGGAGTATATTCAGAGGCTATAGGATGATGGCTTATAAGCAGTACTTGGGATTTAATTGGATTTAGTTTGAGGAAATTATTAGAGGTCAATTCACTGATTTGAACACTGAACATCATCAGCATACATATGAAAAGAGCAATTGTCAATGACAGAAGGAAGATCATTGATGTTCAGGGAAAAAAGAAGAGGACCCAGTATCGACCCTTGAGGCACACCCAGATGCACTGGAAGAAGAGAGGATGTTCTGCTATTGTGACGTACACATTGAAATCTGATGAAAGAAGAGAGGAGAAAAGCCAAGGGGCAGAGGAAGAGAAATGATAGAGTTGATTAAGTTTGGACAACAGGAGTGGATGCACCACCGAGTCAAAAGCTTTATAGAGGTCGAGTATAACCAAAAATGCAATAGTACCCTGACAAATCGCAGCCCTAAGATCAGTTGTAACCCTTAAAATAGCAGTCTCACAACTGTGGGATTTCTGAAAGCCAGATTGATAGATAGAAAGAAAACTATTACGTTCAAGATGGCTCATCACTTGAGTAAAAGTAATTTTTTCAAAAGCTTTGGCGAGAAAGGGAACGATGCTAATAGGACGAAAATCAGATATATCAGATGGATACCGTCTTTTGGGTAAAGGAATCACAATGGTTTTTTTCCAGAGCAAAAGGGAATTCAGATGAGGTGAGACAATAGTTAAAACATGAGTGATAGGTTCAACAATTAGGGGAGATAGGATTTTGAGAAAACGTGGAGAAATTCCATCAAAGCCGATACTGTTCGAGGAGATAGATAGTAGAGATTCAAGAACTTCTAAAGAATCAACACAGCGGAAGTAAAATCTCCCAGGACTGAGCGAGTCAGAGGAGGAGGAATTAGGATGAGGAGGAGACGATCATATCTCTGTTATCACTTCCTTGTTGTGAATGAAAAGAGGTGTTGAAGAGGAAGTATAATTCTTCTTGATGGCAGTTACCAAGGACCAGAAGACTATCGTCTGTATGCTCTATAGGCGGTTTCTTTAGCTTTGATTGCGTCCATACATTCTCCATTGAACCATCTGTTCGGCCTAGGCTTCACAGATTAGGTAAGGTGAGGATGAACAAGCGCATACCCGCTCGTATAATTTTGGTGGCACAGAGGTTCGCATTGGCACTAACGCACATTGGCAATAACACAAATCCCAGTCAGTGGCTTGGAAGAAACGGGTACGTTCCAACCCGTTGGCTTTCCCATAGCTCCAGACAGTGCTTTTAGGAGCTGTGGTGGTTATGGTCGTGAATAAATATGGGAAATAAGCGCTAACTAGTTTGTGCTCCGAGTTGCTAACCTTGACAGAGTACCGCGGTGGATGGGAAGTAAGAAATAGAACAAGGAAATGGGCTCCGCTGTGAACGCTGAAATCACCCGCAACAATGATTTCACTATCCGGGTGGGAATATAAAAAGCCGGAAATCCTTTCGGAAATAGCATCGAAGGCTTCATTACTAATATCAGGGCTCCTATATACAAAAAACAGAGCAAAATCACAGAATGTACTACTGTACACCTTTTGAAACGCCACTTCATTCGTAATACTCCCAATAGAAAATTGGCAGCATCAACTCCTACAAACTCTAGGGCGCAATGGCGCATGCCGAACCCAACTGATGCACTGACGAAACAGGGATACCCCAGAAGAAAAGGGGGGAGCCGGAATAAGTTGGCAGGGATAACCTTGGCAATGGTCCTGGGCAACTATTCCGAAGGCAAATTATGTATCATTTCACACACTTCGCTTCCTGCACACATCCTCCAATATGAACCGCGCTCACCAGAGAGTTTCACAATATGCTGTAAACATGCTAAGGGCGAAAATAGTTTCCACAGCGACTGGCAAAAACGAATAGAACACACAGCTTTTATATGAGTATGAAGGGTGCAGCACAATATGCAGACCACTCGACGACGAGGTCGCCGAGAGTGGCGACTCAATCAATCCTATGTTCTATTTCGTAGCCGTCGCCCCTCAAAGTTGCCTGGGCGGTGTGACATGGGATTGTGTTGCTATTCTCGTATGTTCCTGTGCGCGTGTGTAGCGTTCGGGTGTCGAAGATGATTATTCTTGTATGTGCTTTTTAATTTGTGTGCACCGTCGCCGTCGCCCTTAGCATGTTTACAGCTATAATTTGTACAGTCAGTCAGTAACAGAAAGGCGGCGAAAGAGGACGGTGACGATTTTTCTAGTTTACTCCCTACAAAAAAAAACTAAAAAAGCTTCACTCACAAAAGCTTCATAGTAATACATATTTGGTGTGTTTAAAATAGACGCATTAAGTGTTTTAAATTTACACACTTTTCGCGTGTTAAATTAACACATTTTAAACGCGTAAAAAGTGACTACACGATTTTAAACCCTAAATGCGTTTAAAAATCACACACTTGGGTTTGCAGTTCTTACGGAAGAGGCTAACCTAGACTTTTCCCGAAGTATTTCCGGGTGCACTAGTATGGTATACGGATGGCTCCAAAATAGAGGCAGGTGTGGGCGCCGGAATCTGGAATGAAGGCCCCAAATTCAGTAGAGCGATAAGCCTTAGACACCCTAGCAACTGTCTTACAAGCAGAGGTGTACGCTGTACTGCGCTGAACTCATTGGAACCTAGAGAGGGCCTACCAAAAGTCCCTTAGGACTAAGTCAAAACTAGTTCGGCAATGCTAACGTGTTCTTGGTGAGCTGGGCGTTCTCAATCCAGTTACCCTTGTCTGGGTTCCGGGTCATCGGGGGGCAAGGAATTATTTGGGCACAGTAGAAATGATATCCTTGTTGGTTTTATTACCGGGTACTGCGCCCTAAATTACCACTTATGTTGAATAGGAAAGGCGCAGGACCCCATCTGCAGACTTTGCCAGGAGGAGGATAAGTCTGCTCCCTTATCTGTAAATGTCGTTCAATAGCGAGGAGCAGGGTTTCTTTGTTCAAGAAGTCCCTGATCGAGCAGTCAAGCCTAAGCGACAAGCCACTAGGCAGACTACTGAATTGGTTTAAGCGATCTGGCTTAAAAATATGAGGTATAAGGGTGTAGTACAATAGGCCAAATGAATGACCGCATTATCTTTGGGAACAGTACCTCACGCAACAAAAAAAAACATGACACTGTAACGAATGGGCAATTTCCCTTTAATATCAGCCGGGGAATTCATCAGGGAAAGGTTAAGATAACGAAATTAAAATTTGAACATATGGCTCAAAAAAGGATCGAAGTACGAGTGAGTGAGTATTACTTTATCTGGTCTATCAATAGAATTTTAGCGCAGAAATCAATACGACAAAAAAATTCTAATTGTCTCATGACTTATGCTTTTACAAAAAGGAGGCTTCGATTAGGAGACATCAAATTAATAAGGATCACATCATCATCACTCTATATCTTTCATATAATGATACACATGGCCCTTGAGAATATGTTCGCTTATGACCATGGAGATATCGACTCACTTTATCCATCCACACATTTATTATCATCCTTAAAGACCGTGGTATCTTAGTGAAGCCTTGAAAAGATAATAATGACGATATTTCAATTCACTCACAGGATTGAAAAAAATTAAAAAAAGATTGCATAATTCACTTCAGAACATTTTTTGAAAAGAATTTGAAATTTTTTCTTCCTTTTCATGTTTCCCAGAGGTCCTTTAAAATCCCTACATAGAACCGCCTATCCGCATATCCAAAAAATTCTTTCATAAACTTTCAACCCATGAAAACTGCTCTAAAAACCTCAACCCCAGACCCAAATCGGAACTCGGTCGAGGAAGAGAACCGAGAAATGCGGACAGTCCTAGAATCGTCCGTATTCAGCTTTAAGTGAGAAGAATTCACAGTCAAAAATTACTCTGGTATCGTTCCATGCCAGGCGAATTTCAAATGGATATTCATTCCTCGGTCAGAAGTCCTTAGGCACGTGAAAAGTGGCACACCAAAGACTTTTTCCTTTATTATTGATTCTGAACTTTAATATTGCGTAACTGTATCTAAAAATTTTCTGGGTGAATCGGATCCACACGTGTGTGTGTGCGTTGACTGTATCTTGATAACAATTGACCGAAAAGTCGTTCAGGTGAGTGAGGTGACCACTATATACCTCTGACCATGACCACATACACGCACAATTCATCCCCCAAGTTAGATGACGTGACGTGAAGTAGATATATAAATCAGAAGGACACTCCCATCCACTTAGTACTGTGGTATCCTTGCCCGGAATCTAGCTTCTGAAGGAGAGCATTCGTCTGGTATTTGTCATTCTGTGAATGGGATCGTTTCCTTCCCTTGACCCAACAACGGGGCGAATTGAAAATGTTTTTTTTTTTTTTGCTTTTCACTTCTGGGCAGCCCTACCCTGGTCCTGGCTGTTTTGGTGCATGGGAGTCGTATATCAGGACTAGTTGGTTATATGAGTGATTTGGGATTATATGAATGGCTACGTTGGTGATAACAGGCTTAACTTGGTTCAAGATGAAGATTTAAGCCGATGGGAGATATAAAAGGGAGATATTTTTAAAGGTGTTGATTGGTAGTTTTTCTTAAGCATTTATTTTACCTATACTAATACAAATTTAGCTACATGCTTCAAGTACGTAATTCTAACCTATTCTAGTTTATATAACTAACATAAGGGCAGTTTAAATTACTATATGTGGCGACGGGCTTCCAAATACCCCAAGATACAAACCACATACAGTATCTTTTCACTAATTTCCCACAGGCGGCGCTCATTCACAACCGAGAACGAAACCACATCCGATCAGTTGCACGTAGGCGAATTATAATGAAATGTCACCCCCTCTCCACCTATCTTAATATATAACAATCACGTGTCAAGATGTTCGTACACGCCAATCTTCGAAACCGCCCAACCGATTTGAATGAAATTTTGGAATGTGTATGGTTGATTCCAAATTGAAAGATAGGATAGCTTTGGTCCAGATAAGTGAAGCTATTTTCCAGATCTGGAACATCAGGGGAAAAATGTGAATCAGCCAAAATGAAAATGATGGTTGATGAGATTCACCTCGTTTCAGTAGTCTAAACACTCCAGCGAGTTGTTTCTTGATGCCCCGATGTCAGAGTCGCGATAGTAATAGCAGTTCCTTCGATCACTTCCCTCTCCACTATATTCTTACTAGAGCTTGCTGTTCGACATTGCGCTCTATACGAAAGAAAATTGATTGTTGACAGAACAATGGGGCTTTCCATCGCCATGGTATCACCGCGAAAGATC
>CATLJY010000533.1:0-25095 GCA_949987705.1 Thereva unica | reverse complement strand
ATTCATGCTATACAACGAACTCGCCAGCCAACTTTTTCGCGGTTAATAACACTTTATTAAGTTTAAAAAAAATCCTTCGAATTCGCTCGTGAATGCACGTGTTTAATTATTCCATGCTATTAACGATTCATCTTGACTAATCCAATCCATTTTTTTGTTATAAGTGTGTTTTAAACTGTCCCAATAAATAATTTCGCGCCCACGAACTTCTAATTCACATTTTTAAGTTTTTTTGGTGGGATATCACTCTTTTTTGTTTTAATACATTCTAAAATAAAAAATAAATAATCTTTTGAATAAAGAAATATTATGTATTTAATTGTTCATTATATTTTTTTACTTATTTTAGGTAAATAATAACAAAATGCAGGAATTCAAATTAATATTATTGCCTTTATAAAAAATAAACATAAGATCCTTTCGCGTTTCTCGGCCAAGATTTTTCCTGCACTATGGAATCATTGATCCATAACCAGCTCGATTTTTGTCTCAACATGCTGATGTATTGACTTTGTTTCTGTATGGAATATAACACTAATCACTTCATAATTTGAACCTCCTATATGCAATTTTGCAAAAGTGACCGCTTTAATATCGCATTGCTCAATTTTAATAAACTTTTTATTATTCAGTTACAATAATTTTAGTTATATGATGAGAACAGGTGCTACCAAAAGTATTTCCGATTTACGAATCTTTTGAGTGTACGAACGACTAACCATTTTTATATGAACACTTTTTTCTAATCATCGAAGGCCATCTGGCATCAACAGTGCGAGTAAAAATTTATCGAATAACTAGTAACGATATTTTGAGTATATACTATTTTGTTTATTGTATTCTTCTTATCATTCCATTTCATTTGATACCCATGTCGAGGGGGTTGTAAAGAAAATGGTATTCTACTTATGATACCTTTTCAATTGACACTCATGTTGAGGGGGTGGTGAAGAAATGACAATCTGCCCTCTTGAGTCGGCTGGCATGGATCTCCATATATTGAGTATACTATATCGCTTATGGTATTCTACTTATGATACCCTTTCAAATGATACCCATGTTGAGGGGGTGGTGAAGAAGTGGTACTCTGCCCTCTTGAGACCGCCGATATGAATTTTACGACATAGTTTATTGTATTCTACTTATCATACCGTTTCATTTGATACCTATGTCGAGGGGGTTGTGAAGAAAATGGTAATCCGTCCTCTTGAGATGACCACCCTGGATCCTAACCACATGTTGAGTATACTATATCGCCTATGGTATTCTACTTATAATACCCTTTCAATTGATACCCATGAAGATAGAGTGGTGAAGAAATGGTAATCCGCCATCTTGAGACTCCTACCAGTTTAATATGAACGCGAAACGAACGAAAATGTCACATTTTAGAAATAAAGTACAATTACGAACTATGCAAAAGTAGTAATCGGTATTTCAAAATTTCACTGTTCATCTGTACTATGAGCTACATATGTTTTTTATAGTACCTAACGCAATCTTACACCATAGTTGTGACTAACCACTTTTATATGAACACATTTTGTTAATCCTCTAATGCCATCTGGCATCAATAGTGCGAGTAAACACTTTTCGACTAACTAGTAGCACCATCTCCTTTATTGAGCAATTGAAATAGTTAATAGCAACATCTGATAGAATAATTTTGAGTACCCACTTTTTCAGACTGAAGCAGAACAAAAAAGTTCGTTTCGAAATGTAAACTAGTTGGGATGTGGGTTCGACCCTTTCGGTCCACACGATCAACTTCCCAGTAAGATGGATGTTGAATATTATAAATGGATATTTTAATAATAAGTGAACAATAGGCAATATAGAATATATGCATAATACCGAGAATTTGTCACAATTGTTTATCAATATTTTCGCTAAAATGTCAAACTAAATGTGCGCACTTACAAGATTAGGATGACGAAAATGTATATAAAATTGATGTATTAATGTTTTTCGGCACCTCAATGAAGTCGATATAGTTTTTAGTTCGCGCGGTATCGTGCAGGTACAAAAATCACTTAAGTCATTTAAACCAAAAACCCGCTGGACCGAATATTATAAAAATATTTTCAGATTATATTGTCGCTAATACGCTTCGAACGTCACCTTAAGTAAGTCAATATCTTTTGTGGTTCGGGCCATATCGTGCATGTACAAAAATCACTTACGCCGCTTAAACAAAAAAACGGCTCGACCGAATTTTATGAAAATCTTTTCAGATCATATTTTGGTTAATACTCTTCGAACGGCACGTCAACTAAGTCGATATCTTTTATAGTTCGCGCGATATCGTGCAGGTACAAGAATCACTTAAGTCATTTAAACCAAAAAACCGCTGGACCGAATATTATAAAAATCTTTTCAGATAATATTGTCGCTAATACGCTTCGAACGGCACCTCAAGTAAGTCAATATCTTTCATGGTTCGGGCGATATCGTGCAGGTACAAAAATCACTTACGTCGCTCAAACAAAAAAACGGCTGGACCGAATTTCATGAAATTCTTTTCAGATCATATTTCGGTTAATACGCTTCGAACAACACCTCAACGAAGTCGATATCAGTTTTGGTTCGCGAGATATCGTGCAGGAAAAAATGACCACATCCGTACGCACATACACACACACACACACACACACATACTTCCTCCCAATTTTTTGCTTAAAATGCTCCTGGGACCTTGAAAGATGAAAATACGTTGAAATTTTCGATTTCGATTTTCGGACCGATTACAATAACTTCCTATACTGGGAAGTTAAAAATGTAAAAATAAAGAAAACGAAGAATGATAGGAAAAAAAACTAATGGAATAATAAATTATTTATATTGTGGTTATCGGTTACAAATGAAAAATTACTTATATTGCTTTTCTCCTAGGAATTGCCATTTCTGAGATATTGTCGTTTTAATAAGTTCTATCATTCCCGACTTGTAAAGGTCATCAGAAATTTAATAAATCCTTTGTTGGAGTACGCGGTTAATATTTTCGGGGGTGATTCCTGGATGTCTTTGGAGAAAAAAATTGTGTAAAGAGCAGGGCATGTCCCTATTCTACGGCTTCGGACGAATTAGAGTCAAGGAGATTGGCTCAAAAAAGGAGACTCCTGCTGGCTCACAGCAGCGGGAACCGCCTCAGGATGCGGGTGGTACAGTGCAACCTGCAACACAGTAGGGCTGCCTCGGCCCTAAATATCATAACAACTAACTTAGCCACCCAAGCTATCGACGTGGCTCTTGTACAGGAGCCATGGGTAAATAACGGTGCTATACAGGGCTTGCGGGCAACCGGCTACAGCATTGCATGCAGTGATGTGGACGGCGACCCTCGGACCTGTGTAGTCTACAATAAAAACACTAACTGCTTTCCTCTCACAGATAAATCGTCGAGAGACCTGGCAGTGGTGATGATACAGATTAACAGGGGGGGCAGCAAGAGCATGATTACCTTATGTTCGGCATACCTCCCCTATGACTCCAGAGACCCACCACCGTCCAAAGAACTCAAGGATATCGTGGGTCACTCTAACAGGAGCGGTCTGCAGATCATCATAGGATGTGATGCGAAGGCCCATCATGATGCCTGGGGTGGCAGTGGAGTGAACAAGACGAGTGAATACCTTTTTGATTACCTCTTAACTACTAACCTGGACATATTAAATCGCGGCACGGATCCTACCTTCGACAACGGTAGGAGACGTGAGGTTATAGACATCACGCTAGCTACTCAACAAGTTGCCACTTACGTGAGTGACTGGCGGGTCTCAGATGAGCCATCGTGCTCAGACCATAGACACATTTACTTTATGGTGGGTCAGTCTTTGGAAAATGTGAGTACATTCAGGAATCCTAGATATACGAACTGGACAGACTTTCGGGCCGAACTCAGTAGCATATTGAAGGGTTCCATGCACTCAATCAAATCTACGATGGATGTAGAACTATCCGCGGATTTCTTTACGGAGGCGGTTACCGCTGCTTACAACAATAACTGCCCTGTTCTGATGAGGACGCGTAATAGGAAAACTCCATGGTGGAATAACGAGCTCTCCAAGTTAAGATCCGCAACGCAGCTAAGAAGAGCGGCAACTAGGAGAGTTATAAAATCTCGCTAACCAGCTATAACAGGGCAATCAGACGAGCAAAAAGAAATAGCTGGAGGAATTTCTGCAAGAGTGTCGAAGACATTCGAGACTCAGCAAAAATCTATAAAGCTTTATTAAAGGGATTGTCGGTAGATCTTGGATCCATCAGGAGAACCGATGGCTCTTTCACACAGTCTAGGGAAGAAACCCTGATAATATTGCTCCAGGCACATTTCCCAGGCACAACCATTTATTCAAAAGAGAACACAACTTCTGCTGGGCAGCGAATAGGCCAACTTTCTAAAGTGTCCAAAGCGCAAAGCCGCCTGGACAGAAGCAAATACCTTGTTCAACCATGAAGCTATTAGGGAGGCGGTTAGATCGTCAAACCATACAAGTCCCCTGGAGCAGACGGAATCTATCCCATTCTGCTACAGGAGGGCTGCGACCTAGTCACTCCCTTATTATGCAAATTATTTAGGGCTTCCTTCGCACATGGCTACATCCCATCCGTCTGGAGGAACGTCAACATAACATTTATACCTAAGCCAGGGCGTTCGGATTACACCCTGACTAAATCTTTCAGGCCGATAAGTCTCTCGTCTTTTGCCTTAAAGATAATGGAGAAAATTGTCAACCGGGCGATAAGGGAAACTTATCTTCAAAGCCAACCACTAAGCTCCTATCAGCATGCGTACCAGGCGGGCAAGTCTACTGAGACAGCACTGCACAATCTGGTGCTCAGGCTTGAACATGCAGCTCTAAACAAAGGAGTTGCGCTGACTGCCTTCCTCGATATCGAGGGAGCCTTTGACAACACATCCTTTGATACTATAGCTAGGGCTCTAAGTAGACACAGTCTAAGTAGCACTTTCTGCAACTGGATTGGCTCTATGCTGAGAACTCGCAAACTAATTGTTTCTCATGTTGAGGGGTCTCTGGAGGGCACTATAGCAAGAGGCTGCCCGCAGGGAGGAGTTTTATCTCCACTTCTCTGGTGCCTTGTTGTAGATGAACTCCTCGAGCTGCTTAACGGTCGAAACATTTTCGCTCAAGGTTACGCTGACGATGTGGTCATAGTAATTACAGGTGAATCTGAAGACGCCATGTCAAGGCGCCTGCAGCAGGCACTTGATCTGGTCTCTAGCTGGTGCGAGAGCGTAGGTCTAAAAGTCAATCCCGACAAAACGATTCTAGTTCCTGTCACCAGGAAACGATCACTACCGGGAATTTGGGAACCTACATTCGCGGGCAGAACTATAGGCTTTTCACAACAAGCCAAATATTTAGGAGTGACGCTAGATGCCAAGCTCAACTGGAAACAGCATATGGACACTCTGATGTGTAGAACGCGCAGATCCCTGTGGGCTTGCCGCAGAGCTTGTGGTCCACCTGGGGTTTGCAACCGAAAGCGATGTATTGGATAAACACCACCATCATAAGACCCATGGTAACTTATGGAGCTTTAGTTTGGTGGCACAGAACGAAGCTTAAGGGTTCCATAACATTTTAAGCAAAATTCAAAGAATGGCTTGCCTCTCCATCACTGGGGCCATCCGCACTTCTCCAACGGGAGCTCTGGAGGCTCTCCTCAATTTGGTACCCCTCCACCTTGAGGTAGAGAAGTCCGGCGCTGCGGCTGAAAGCGAATGGTTACTTGGGCGCTGGTCTTGGGCGAGGACATTCTATAATAATCAACATAATAGAAGAGATTCCGGAAGCGGAGATGCTATCGGACGACATGCCCTATAAAATCTCAAAATTTAAGCAACCTTCTGTACATATACAGGAAAGGCTTAACTGGACTTTTCCTAAAATTTTTCCGGGCGGGCTAGTATGGTACACGGATGGCTCTAAAACGGAGACAGGTCAGGTGTAGGCGCCGGAATCTGTAGTGAAAGTCCCAGATTCAGCAAGGCTTTAAGTCTAGGCACTCTGGCAACTGTCTTTCAAGCAGAGGTGTACGCTATTCTGGCATGCACTCATGAGAACTTAAGAAGGGCCTACCAAAATAAACGGATTTTTATCTTCTCTGATAGCCAAGCGGCAGTTAGAGCGATAAGGTCCCGTAGGACCGACCAAGTCGAAATTAGTTTGGGACTGCCAACGTGCTCTTCATGAGTTGGGCGTTCTCAATCAAATTACACTTGTCTGGGTCCCGGGTCACCGGGGCTTCGAAGGCAATGAAAGTGCGGATGCCCTGGCTAAACAGGGCTCTGATTTAGAATTCATTGGTCCAGAGCCGGCTATTGGGGCACCGTCCAGCATGCTGCAAAGGGCCCTGGCCGATCGGACCTTGATGAAACATATTGAACGCTGGAGGTCCGCACCTGGACTGGCCAACTCTAAGCGGTTCCTTCCAGTGCCGTCCCCTAAGACGGCCAAGGAATTATTACGGCGCAGTAGGAGTGATGTTAGGACACTTGTTGGCTTAATTACCGGACACTGTGCCCTAAATTACCACATATGGAAGATAGGAAGGGCGGAGGACCCTACATGTAGGCTTTGCCTAGAAAAGGATGAGTCTGCCCTCCATGTTCTCTGTGAGTGCCCTGCAATAGCGAGGAGCAGGGTCTCTTTGTTCGAGAAGTCCCTGCTCGAACACTCAAGTCTAAGCGACAAACCACTAGGCAGACTGCTGAACTTGTTCAGGCGGTCTGGCCTACAAATATGAGGTGTAGGGGTTGTAGTACAATAGGCCAACTAAATGGCCGCAGTACCTTTGGACCTAATACCTCACACAGGAAAAAAATGATAAGTAGAACATCATAAGCAATATAGTATACTCAATATATCGTTTGGTCCATGACGGCCATCTCAAGAGGGCGGATTAC
This sequence comes from Thereva unica, assembly GCA_949987705.1. Taxonomy (NCBI): domain Eukaryota; kingdom Metazoa; phylum Arthropoda; class Insecta; order Diptera; family Therevidae; genus Thereva; species Thereva unica. Next base: position 18,164 of record CATLJY010000533.1, on the reverse strand, counting down.
CATTTTCTTCACAACCCCTTCGAGATGGGTATCAAATGAAAGAGTATGATAAGTTGAACACCATAACCAATATAGTAGTTAGGTCCATGGCGGCCAGCTCAAGAGGGCGGATTACCAATTTCTTCACAACCCCCTCGACAGGGTTATAAATTGAAAGGGCATCATAAGTAGAATGCAGTAGGCTATGTCTTTAGATTCATGACGGCCATCTCAAGAGGGCGGATTATTATTTATTTCACAACACCCAAGACATGTGTATCAAATGAAAGGGTATGATAAGTAGAACACCATAAGCAATATAGTATACTCAATATATCGTTTGGTCCATGGCAGCCATCTCAAGAGGACGGATTACCATTTTATTCACATGGGTATCACATGAGAGGGCATCCCCTCGACATGCGTATCAAATGAGAGGGCATCATGAATCAAATGCAATAACCGTTGTGGTTAGATCCTTGCGGCCTCCTCAAGAGGGCGGGTTACCATTCTCTTCAGAACACTTTCGACATGGGTATCTAATGAAAGCGTATTATAAGTGGAAGACGATAAGCAATATAGTATTCTCAATATATCGTTAGATCCATGGAGGCCACACCGAGAGGGCGGATCACCATTTACTTCACAACCCCTTCGACATGGGTATCAAATGAAAGGATATGATAAGTAGAACACCATAAGCAATATAGTATACTCAATATCTCGTTTGGTCCATGGCGGCCATCTCAAGAGGGCGGATTACCATTTTCTTCACAACCCCCCTCGACATGGGTATCACAGGAAGGGGCATCATAAATCGAATACAATAAGCTATGTCGTTAGATTTGTTCCCGCCACCTCAAGAGTGCGGGTTACCATTTTCTTCAGAACGCTTCGACATGGGTATCAATACCAAATCTGGTTATTTTTAATTTTTTCAGAACATAGTATGTAATATGCAGTACATTATATATAGTACGTAATATATATTATAGTGTAAATAATATAACATGTGTTGGTTCCTCTTCTTCAACACCAATAACAAAAATCCTCCAGGGGTTTTGAGATTTAAAATTGCTTGGCTTTTTTTAATCACTTTTTTATTAATTGCAATGTTTATACACTTTTATTATAACAGTATATATATATATATATATATATATATATATATATATATATATATATATATATATATATATATATATATATATATATATATATATCTATATATATATATATATATATATATATATATATATATATATATATATATATATTATATACTTAGTATTCAAACAATAATGTTTTATTTTAATTACACAAAAGGTTTTTAATAACAAAACTTGAAAACTATTTTTCGCATAGCAAAAAAACCCGATTTTTCTTTTACAAGTCACTTTTGATAACTGGTTGAAAAAAATTTTTTTTTCATTACTTAGCCTCAGTCGATTATGTTTTTCGAAACATATCTCCTTAGCTAAGTAAGACCGGAAGTAGTAGGACGATGTCCCTACACATACTACCCCAGATATGTAAGTAAAATACAGATTCCAGTTGAATAGGCGAAACGCCGAAAGGTATTCCATGTTGCCAAAAGCGATTAATCCAAGCCAAATATTGAAATATTACAGCCATGCAGCTGGCTAGAGCATGGAAACTTTTAGTTGAGATCCAGCAACAAATAGTAGCGATGGTGTGCGAGAATATGACTGTTCAATTACAGTGAGAGCGGCGACGTGCGTTAACTTTAACAACTCTATAGATACCGTGTATTCTTATGAGAACAGTTTAAATGGCAGCGGCAAGCAAATGTTGCCGTCCGCGACCGACTTATATTTTCTATTTTGACAAGCGTTGGCTCAGTATGAGACGTCGTCTGCATTGCGAAAATATGAAATGAATGCTGAGAGCTGCTTCTGCATTGCAACTTTGAAACCCTATCCCTTCCACCAAGCGCGGGCTATTTTGCTTCGCACACCATAGAATTTTACGCTGTTATTTGTAGGTGGAGCTCAACCAAAAGCTGCCATGTTCTAGCCAGCTACATAGCCACAAGTGCCCAGAAATGCGTGAGCAACAAAAGTGCGCGTGACGCGAATTCTTTGTTTTTACGCCTGGCGAAAAAGTGCCAATCGTGCCTAACGAAGTTGACACTTCAAAAACTAAACGTTTTCGATTTTTGTTACAAACTGTTTTTTTCTGAGCATAAAAGTAGTCATGTCTTTTGTCAAAAGATGAGTGCTGTCGACGTGTATGAGAAAACGCTTTCATCTTCTTTTCAAGATGGCGGCGATTCCACAACCGCCGGAGTCCCCTAAATCGAGTTGTTTCTTCACTTGAGCCTGCTTAACAATGAGCAAAATGGATTAAGTGCCTTACTAAAAATCGGCAGATGATCATTTTTTGGAACCATGTTTACTGGATTTATTTTATAAATTTGATAAATATAACTGTTAAGTAGAATTGAGAAATTCACTCAACCTTTCAGATAATTTTGCCAGGTCCAAATAGCGACTTCGTTAGACCGTTACTTGAGCAAATTAGTAGTTAGATCAGTCAAAATGAATGAAAAGCTCCCGCAATTTCCAGGACTTAAGCCCATGAAATCATGAAATGTAATGTATCAACGATATGCAATGTATCAACGAAGACCACTTAAGGCTTCACACTTTCTTAAACAGTTGTTAGAAATAATTGTATTTGAAGGTGTAACGGCGGGTTCATTCCTTATTGCTAATCTACTTCGCACTGAAGCAAACAAGAAGAAAAACACTTCAGGAATATAATTTTTAAGAAAAAAGGGAAGCCTATGAAAAATGAAGTGGTTGGAGAATCGAGGAAGACTTGATTTTAGTATTGTTTGACTGAGTTGACGGCCGAGGAAAAAAAATTAAAAATTATAAACAAAAGAAATTTTTTTTTAGACGGAAAATTTAGATACCGTCGCGATTTTGGTCCGAAAAAGTTATTCTGATGTTTCTTCACGGGAAAAGGCCCAAATTACCGATCGGTAATATATTTAAACCCGAAAATTCACGGTAGCCTTTCCGGAGAGCAGATCGCTAAGAAAAGCGAAATATTTTTTTGTTCGTGAACCCGGTGATTGGTCTTGGTGTAGTACCAGACCAAGGCAATAGCTTTAGCCCAGTTAGGACAAAACGTGGGAGGAGAGAAAACATTTGACCAGCTAGTTTCAGGCCGAGACGAGGTCAGACCCTGAAAGCATTTGCTCGAAAACACCCAAATTGTAAGTACTCAAAACTATTTTGTCTATTTACGGACCGTCGCTAAGACGCTGAAGCGGTGGCTGGCAGGCTCAACCGAGGTGCCCCAAAGTCTAGTAATAACAAGTCTTGCATCTTCATACAAAATTTTCCCCCCGTTAGTTGTGTGCGTGCATAATATGAACATCACTGCTGAGCAAAACTCAACGCATACTTCGTGAACTCGGCGAGACAAAGCCAGATTCTCTCTTTACGATAAAGTATGCAGAACAGAAAAGGAAAGAAAATTGAATCAGCTTTTTTCTTTCATAAATCAAAACAAACGAGCAAATATGCACCAATACATTAAGTTTATCCCCATAGAAACTCATAAAAGTTCCGCTGTTTAGTTGTGTGCAAACGCGTATAAAAATGTTGCATTCTCTCTCTGATAGCCTGACATCGTCATTTGAAGAGCTTGTGCATATAGCTGTTGGCCTTTCAGCGTTGCCAACAAAAATTCCACGCTAAGCGTGTTGTAAAATTCCGTCAAATTTCCGTTGAAATAATAAAAAGCTTTACTATTTAACAGTTCCCTTTATTAAGTCTAAATTATATCTAAGAAATCAAACATTTCTAAATCTTCTTCAGTTTCTTCGGGTTGTGTTGCCGACGTTGCCGTTGCAGCTGCAGAGGTCGAAGGTTGGCTATAACTTTGGATTGTACCTACTTTATTAATCACTTTGTCAGGTAAATTGTAAGTGCAGCAAGTTTTGTCATGTCGTTTTAATCCACAACGTATGTCCAAAACTGCATTAACCATAGTAGGCGTCATTTTATTTCTTAGTTTGGATTTTACTCCGTTCATGACACTAAAAACCCTTTCCACCTCTGCATTTGAATATGGCAATAACAAAACTGAAAAGGCAAAATCACACAATTCTTTGAATGGATTTGTGCCGGCTGCGTCTTCATATTCCTTCACCTCTGACCAAAAGTCAAATGTATTATTTACATTTTGCCATTTCGTTAGATTGATCGCATTCCATTGCGTTTCTATTAAAGAGATGACATCATCTGAATAATGCAAGTGGGTCAATAAAGGACTTAAAGATTCCTTGTGAATCTTTAATACATTTTTACATGACAGTAATTCGGTTTTCTGTAGCACTTCAATGTTGTCGGGTAATCTGGAACATAAATAATAGTAAATGAATAAAAATGCTTATAGTGGCCATAGGCAAAGAAAGACATCTGTTACCTAGAACGTATTTAGTGTATTAATTTTAAAATAAAATTAACACATCTTCGCCGCAGATCATTTTCAGCTTCTTGATTTATAACATTCCTTTCTTTCATATCGCGTATCTTTGATTCAAATGCATAGCCAAGGTATGGCCTTGGGTCCAAACAATTTTCCAAATTTATTGTTAGGGGATCAATATTCGGGCGTGGTATGACAATTTTAGTGACCAAGAACCCGACAAGCATGGATAAATCCTTAAATAATTTACATGGGTCATCATTTCTGGCCTCAAATGCTTTATTAACTCGTTGCAGCTCTTCTAATATAGGACATAAAAATGAAAATAAAGCCAAATTACTCGCATCTCTGTACATATGATACAATATCTCAGCAGTATAATGTTGCCGGGATTCTATTTCAAAATGCGTTTTTAATTCCAGCCACTGTTTTAATATTCGTTCTACGGATGAGTATATTGATAGCCATCGAGTTTGGCAAGCTTTGACGATTTTTAATGGCTCGTGGTCTTCATTTATCGTTCTGTACAACTCTTTATATTGAGCCTGCCGTGCCGATGAATGGCAGAACCAATTATATGTTTCAGATATCATGAACTCCAGATTTCTCGGTAAAGTACCTTCTGTAGCATGGGATACGGCAAGCTGAATTGAGTGGCACACACATCGAACGAGCACTAGACCTAGAATATCCTGTTTTGGTTTTGCATATACGCCGTTATTTACTCCTGTCATAACGCTCGCATTGTCAGTGCCGATGCCAATAATATTTTTAAAGTCCAGCCCAAATTCATGTAGCGTGTATTTAACCGCACAAATTATTCCATCTGCAGTGCATTCGGTTAGTGTTGCCAACTTTAAAAATGAAGTATTAATTTTCTTCATACGTGTACTGTAGTAAATTATCACGATTCCAAGATATTTTATGACACTAATATCTGTCGACTCATCCAAAAGCAGGCTGAATTTTCCATTTCCAATGTCCAGCTTTAGATCTTCTTGGAAATGTGGGCTTAAAATATTTTTTATAATATTGGAACATTTTGTACGATGCAGTTGCATATCTTTAATAGCTTCAGAATCATCACAAACTTTTTTTATAATTTTTCCTAAATGATCGACAGTTAATATGCTGCAATGCTCAGCAATAAACAGGGCCATGTAAGCTTCACACGATTTGGTTTTATCTGTCATTTTTTTCGGGAAATTAATAGTTTTTTGCCGTGATGGAGCTAACATATTGGAATTAGTCACATGCTTTTTTGAAGTTATATGAGCTTTTAAATCAGAATATCTATTACTACTACTCACTATACATCGACAATATTTACATTCCGGAAAGGATTCGCCAGAACTATCTTCTTTTCTAATAATCCAGTCTTTAAATAACTTATCTTGAAGCCACTCATTCCGAAACTTTTGTTTATATTGTACCTTCGGCATTTTTTATCATACAAAACACAGCAGTTCACAAGCAAGACTAAAATGTTACAGAAACAAACTCTAAACTCAACATCTACATGCGAAGTTTAAACAAGCAGTACTAAACTTTTGATAGACATAAGCGGGGAAGTCCCTTCGAATTACCGGGAAGTACTAAATTTGATAAAGAGCTAACTTCATGGTACGTTCTTACCACATAACATACCTAGCGCCACCGTTTGGCTATGAAATTAAAATAACACTTTTTCGTCATATTTTCGTTACCAAATTTTCCCATGTTTTCATAGGAGACGCGTCTCCAGTCTCCATAGTTAGCTTAAATAATCTATCCGTTAAAAAATCCGTCAACCGTTAGCATAAAATTTGTTCCGTTTTCTCTCATTCCAATCCGCTAGATATGTCGGGAAATCCGTCAATTTGGCAACGCTGCCTTTCACTCATTAACCATATGAAAATGAAAGACTTGTTAATTTCTAGACTTTGAGGTGCCCATGCGGTGGAGCGGGATATGAAGCGTTGTAGTAGATTGCAAAAATCATCCCCCCCCCCCTTTTGGCCGCCATCTTGGAAAAGGTGTACGAATTGTTTTCCACTATATCTCCGTAACAGTAAATCATACAGAAAATTTTCAAAGAGACTTTTCTTTTAGAATTAAATTATCTACAATTTATTACCAAGCTATTTTGCGTAAATTGTATATTTAAGCCTTAGAACAGAAAAATTAGTCACAATATTTTCTTTTAAAGATTATAACTTTTTTTCCTTCAATTTTAACAACAACAAAAAAATAAAAAATAAAGCAATAATAAAAAGTTGTTTTAGAGTGTATCATAAGGAATAATTTTCATCCACACTTTTGACGTGACAACGTCTATTAAATCGGTTTAAGATAGGACGCGAATTACAAGTTTATGAGAATATTCAACCAAAAATAATTTACTTTTAAATAAAAGAGTACCTACTAATTTGAATTTAGAAATTTATTTATTCAATGTTTTTAAGTCGACTCTTCGTACCAGACTAACTCTGGATTCCTGGCTGCTAGTCTATCTTACCCTAAGTCATTTGATTAAATTACATTATCTTTCTTAGAATTTTGAATGTGGGTTTAAGATACAAAACAAAAGTATTACATTATCTTTCCTAGAATTTTGAATGATGTTTAAGATAGACAAAACAAAAGTATTCAATTACTTCTTTATAAAGTGCATGATTGAAATGAAAGTGCAATTGAAGTGAAATTTATGTTGAGGGTGCATTTATGTTGATTTGTGGAGTTGGGGACGTAACTCCTCCATCCTGAGAATGTAGCGAGGGCCACACGAGCGGATTGTTTCCTTGAGGCAACTCATTATGTACTATAACCTGTGGCTGATTTGGGGTCATCATGATCTTCTTATATACATAGATGTCTAGCAACGAAATATACTCCAAAAATAAAAAGAATAGTAAGGCCGAGTGATCCTGTTGCAGTGTAGACATGCATCTTGGAATTTTGTGTTTGTGCTTCAAGTAGTTTTATTGTTTTACTGTTATTAAAGGTCCAATCGCCTAGTTTCGATAAGCTAAGATGTTCCATGGTAACGGAGGTGTTGACTTCATTATAAAATGTTGGGATAACTTCAATGTGTTCCCAGAACATCGTTGATTTACTCCTATATGTTAGGTCGTTGACATTTATAGTACAGGATTCGAAGTGTATTAGGAATATTCCTCTTAAAATTCTTCTCTGGGTGCTGGAATCGCATGAGGTTTCCATGGTTATTCCTGATTTGCTGCTAAGTAGTAAGTAGTTTTCTTCTATTAAACCTACTGTTTCTTCAGATTGGATTTCGGAAACATTACAATGGGCTTTAATGTTGTTAATTATATTTGGTACACATTGGTCGGCTTCCAACTTGCAGATGGTTTTTTCTTTGCAGTATCTGATTTCTTCTCGTCCGTGCTCGTCCGTGTATTGAAATGTTTTTTTATTTAGGAGTAGGAAAGGTGCATTTATTTTGATTGAATGAGTGAAATTGTTAAGAGGTATCTCTTTAATACGATATAGAAGGTATTGTTCTGGATACAAGTCGGGAATTTTTATGGAAAATATTACGTTAGAACCATTATAAAATGCCTGTAGCTCGAGCATCTCATATATATTCTCGTCTGAAATAATTCTAATGTTCTGTGATTTTAAGATTTTACGAACATAACTTAATTCTTCAGGATGTAATATGTGTTTAGATATAATATTAAGCTTAGCCAGGGTCATTGACTCCGAAATACTCTTTATATGATCATTCAAAAGATCAATGTCGTAAGTTAACTGATTAAAATATTGATTCATCAAAGTTTCAAAATGGGATTTGCCTAAGTCGTCAGTTAATCTGTCCTGAAAGTTTTTAATGAAATGTTCAATTGTTTGTTGTTGGCGGTTAATGTGAGTTGTGATATTATTAAATCGTTGCATCATTTGTTCGTTAATCTCGATTTGGTTATTTATCTGTTTGTTAAGGTTGTGCTGATTAATTTTGACTTTTTCTAAGTGGTCACTTATTTCTACATAATCTTCGTAGGCCAAATTTCCTGTAATACTTTTTATTACAGTGCCGAGACCGTTTAATAAACCCCTCGTGAGTCTTCTATTTGGCTTGAATAAATTTAAATTGTTTACTAATGTATTATATTTTCTTTCTAAAATTAACTTCATTCCATTAAATTCGTTAAGGCTTTTTGTCTCCTCAAACCATGCATCTAAATTTTTACCGATTGTTGCAATGTGAGACTCGTATTCTGCGATGTTTATGATATGTAGTAATTTTAAATGACCTTTAATGATTCTTGCATCCCCTAGTTTAAGTGGGAGTATTGCTTGGCTGTTGGTAAGATCGGAAATTTCTAGTCTTTGTCCCTGGATGTTCTCGGTGAACCTGTAAATTTCCGTTTTGGTTTAATTTTTTGCTTATGTACTTTTCGCCTGTCAGTAATAACAGTAATTTTGTTGTTCTTAACTATTTTATGTTTCATAAATCTAGGTGCTAGTTTGTTTGGTCTGTTATCAACTTCATGGATAATTTCGTCAGTTGTAAAGTCTGGGGGGTCTTTACGTTCCTGGTTTAATCTTTCTATTAGTTTTGTTTTGTAATTCAGGTTACGGTCGTATACTATTCTAGCTAAATTTTTGTATGTTTCTATGTGTTCTTGTAAATAGTCCTGTCCTGATTGTGCTGTATCGGTACATGGAAAAGGAGTACCTTTTGTATAGTGTCCTGTTATAAGCTCAGCTGGGGTTAGTTTAGTCACTGAGTGTATGGAATTATTATAAGTGATAATTGCTTCGTCTACGATTTCACTTATCTCTTTTTTCTTATTTTGGTTATAAATGATTCTAATTAGTTCGGTTAATGTAGAGTGGAATCTTTCTATAGGCGAATTGCCAGTAGAGTTTTTCGCTGAAGTAAGATGAAGGCATATATCATAAAGCTTTGCAAACTCTTGGAACATTGTGGAGGAAAATTCTAATCCATTATCTGTTACTATCTTTTTAGGGACTCCGTGGTGAGCAAAGTAATGCTTAAGGGATTTTACCACGTTAATGCTGCTTCTGCTAGTTAACAAATACGCACTACCAAATCTACTAAATTTGTCTATTATTGTAAGGAAATTTTGTTTGTGAACTGAATATATATCTACGTGTATTATCTCTAGAGGTAGAGACGGAGTTTCTCTTATTTCATACTTGAGAGGTGCTGTGTTTCGTTCATACTTGTATTCCGAACAGATGGTACAATTATTAATTACTTTACTTATAATATCTTTCATTTTTGGAAAGTAAACCTCTCGTTTCAAATGTGCTAGAGTCTCATTTATTCCGCGATGGTTAGATTTATCATGGTATGCTTTAACTTTTTGTTCCTGCTGATCATAATCAAGGATATCCTCCAGTTTAACTAAGCAACGCAGGAGTTTACCGTAGCCGTTACTAAAGTAGGTAGAATATACAGATTGCACCATTCGAAAGGTGTTATCGTCAGTGCATACTGCCGTTATTTGTTTGGGATTTATGTGATCTTTAAGAATTTTCATTAATACTAGTTCATCATCTATATCGTGACGTTTGATGGTGTGTCTTCGCTTGGAATCGAATAAATTTTGAAGAGTGCTGTGAGGCTTACATGGTTGCTCAGACTTTTCGAGGATTAACTGATTACGGAATTCATTTATTGGCCGTTCAGATATCGGAATTCCATCGTTTAAATTTTCCTCTGCGGAGTGTATCGTGGAAATAGTACCTAAATCATCGACATTATTATCACACGATTCGGTAATATTAAGCTCAATGCGGGACAATGCATCGGCATTGGCATTCTGTTGGCCTTTTCGGTAGACTATTTGATAGTCGAATTCTTCGAGCTTTAAGCGCCACCTAACAAGCTTAGAGTTTGGTTCCTTTAATGAAAAAAGCCAAGTTAGGGGTTTATGATCGGTTACGATCTTAAATTGCCTTCCAAATAAATAGGGGCGAAAATATTTAGTACCCCAAATGATGGCTAACAGTTCCTTCTCAATGGTACTGTAATTTTGTTCGGATTTACTCAATGTCCTACTGGCATAACAAACAGGTTTGTCTGATCCTATCGGACCTTGAGAAAGGATAGCCCCTAATGCCACGTTACTGGCATCCGTTATTAGATTAAAAGGTTTTGTAAAGTCGGGGTATTGTAAAATAGGGTCATTGCAGAGCATTTTCTTACAAGCCTCAAAACATTCTATGTATTTAGAGTCCAATTTGATTTCCTTGTCCTTCCTTAGACACTCAGTCATTGGTTTAGTCAAATGGGAGAAATCTTTGACAAATCTTCTGTAGTACCCGAGTAGTCCGAGAAATGATTTAATTTGTTTCTTTGTTCTGGGGATAGGAAACTCTTTAATAGCTCTTATTTTATCGGGATTGGGCTTCACTCCATCTGTGGTCACAACATGTCCCAAGAAGGTGATTTCCTTATGGAGAAATTCGCATTTATCCATTTGGACTTTTAAATTGGCTTTTCTAAGTTTTTTAAAGACAGCAGCAAGATTCTCAAGGTGTTCTTGAAGGGAAGTAGAAAACACTATAATGTCGTCCATGTATACCAGGCATATTTTGCCCAGGAGGTCATGTAAAACATTGTCCATAACCCGCTGGAAAGTGGAAGGGGCATTTTTCAGCCCAAATGGCATTCGAACGTATTCAAAGTGACCTTTATCGACGGAAAAAGCTGTCTTATACCCTTGACACACTGCAAAAACGAATGAGCATTCTTCCAACTTCATTGGCTTTCAATGATCATTCATTTTAGAAGCGACACACTGCATTTCTCAATGTTCATTGGAACTGTCAAAATAGAAACTTTACACAAACTGCTAAATATATGAACTGAAAATGATTACATAGTGATTTATACTTTTAAATTTAATAAAAATTATTAATTGAGGCCCAACAACAGTTATTTACAATGGAACCTACTACTTTTTAAAAAATTCTGAAATCTGAATGTCAGTTTGACAGTTAGGTATTTCAGTTGGAAATTCTACTGGAAATTTCATGGAAAGTTGTTCGATAATTTCCCAATTTCACTTCCATCTTCATTGAATGAAGTTATTTTGACTTCATTCGATTGAATGACGAATGAAGCTGTTGAATGAACATTGGACATGACATACTGGGCGCGAATGATCATTCATAGCCGAATGATACTGCAATGTTCATTCGATGCTGCAGTGTGTCAAGGGTATTAGGGATATCTTCTGCTTTGACCTCAATCTGGTGAAATCCGGAAGCGAGGTCGATTGTGCTAAAATAGAGACATTTGCCCAGTTTGTCCAAGATTTCTGTTATGTTAGGGAGTGGATATCGGTCTTCAATTGTCTTTTCGTTTAATTTCCGATAGTCCACTACAAGCCGCCATTTTTGTGAACCGCTAGCATCGCGTTTTTTTGGAACTATCCATATTGGAGAGGACCAAGGTGAGAAACTGGGGCGTATAATCCCCTGCTCAAGCATTTGAGAAATCTGATTTTGCACTTCAGTTTTATGAATGTACGGGTAACGGTAAGATTTAGTATAGATGGGGAGATTGTCTTTTGTCTTTATTTCATGTTTTATCTCATTTGTAAATGACAAATCTTGCCCTTCTTTGAGGAAAATATCGTGAAAATGTTTGCAAAGTTTGTGAAGACCTTTACGTTCTTCAGAATTTAAATGATTGGTTCGAAGTAGCTCAGTGATATCACTAGCTGATTCGCTGCAATTTGCGACTATCGAGAAGTTATGTACTTCGGAATAATGGTTTTGTTCTAGAGATCTAGTTTTTAGAGGCTGTTCAATTAAAAAGCTTTGTGGATAATCCGCAAGATTCATTACTTCTACGAGAGAATACCAGCCCGTAGAACTATAAATCCCTTCTGATATTAGTAAATGACTCTGAATTTCAATCGGCTCAATATATATATTACCAGATTCAATGTCTACAGGGAGATGGGCTATAATTTTATTCCTAGGTGGTACCGTATAAAGTCTGGACATCAGGTTTGGTTTAAACAACAAAGGAATTTTATAATTCTCTAATTCAAGAATGGAGTCTTTAAGATCTACTTTGCCATCTAATTCCTTCAAAATGTCTAATCCGATCAGTCCATCGAAGTAATCATGAAAATTGAATAAAATAAAGTCTAAGATCTTGTCGCTTTTAAATGCTTTAAAGCATTTAAGACTTATTTGTTTGTCGATGAAATGTTTATTGAATGCAGTTATTATTTCTACAGGCTTTATTGTTTTTACTAGTTTTGGGTTAATTAATTCAGGATTAATAAAAGACGAACTGCTACCAGTATCTACCAAGAATTTTAGACACGTATTATCGGCTGCTCTTATATGAATATAACCTAATATGTTTGATTGATGTTTATTTAAGTCTATGTAGCCTTTTGGTTGCTCGAGGCGTCTAATTGAAAATTTTCATCGTCTATCTCATGTTTAGTTTCTTTTACCGTGGAAAATTCATCAAGATTTTGGAGATAATTGGGAATTTCTTCACTCACGATTTGCTGATCAGGTATTTTGTATTCGTATTGTGGATAGGAATTTTCATTCTGATAATATTCATTATAAGGATTCTCATAGCAATTATCAGGTTGGGGAGGATAACACCAATTGCCATTCAATTCTATGTTATGTAATTCTTTCGGGATAAATCTAGGGGTGTAAGGGTTTTGTTGTTGGAAACTACGTGGTTTATTGAAGAATGTTGATCGTAGGTTAGTATTACCACTGGACGTGTCCATAGGTTCTGGATAATTAGAAACTTTAGGTGCCGGGCCTGTCATTTGATAAAATTGTTGTAAGGGCTTATTGTGAAAGTTTGATTGGGCTGATCTTGGTGTTGGCTGATGGAAAAATTTCGGTTGAGATGGGAATCTAGGCTGAGAAAAGAATCTTGGCGATTGATTTGATTTCTGAAAAATCGCTTGTGGCCTTGGTAATGGCATGTTAAAATTATTTGAAATTACTGAGCTAGGATTTTTAATTTGAAAACTATTTCTTATATAATGGCAATTTTGCTCCTTTAGGCAAAATTCGAGTGCGGAAGATAATGTGTCTGGCCTCATGGCTCTAATAGTGGAGCCAAGTGGTTCTTTTAATCCTGAGAGAAAAGTGTTAAGGCACATTTCCTGATATAACTTTTGCTTTGCCACTATGACATTTGCATCGTTTTCAAGTACCCTAATTTGACTTGTTAAAGTGGATAAAATTTCGATAACCCTAGCATAAAATCTTTCTACAGTTTCTTGTCCTTGTCGTAAATTATTAAGATCTCGAATTAAACTAATTTCATTACGTTTATCAGCATAATGTGTTATTAAATTCCTTTTACTGGGATTCTTAGACTATTGAAAATTTCTTTTATAGTGTTTGAATCTTGGGTTAAGCCCATTGTGTTAGCGGCACTTTGTGGTGGGTTAGTCATTTTTAATTGTAGTCGTTTATACGTCCTAGTCAAAATTATTAGGCACTGTCACCAAATTATTAATATTATTACCTTTTTTCCAAATCAATATATTTATTATTATTATTTTTATTTTTATTATATATATATATATATTTTTCTCAAATCAATATTTTTTTCTAATTCACGATTTTGATTTTATATTATAAAATTTTCTTATATGTAAATAGTCAAGGACCCTGTTTTCTGCAGCGCTTGAACTTGACTAATGAGATCTGGCCGAAGAGCTACAAACACTTTATATATTTTTCCAATATGATTTATGAATAAGTAATATTTTTTTGAAACACTTTATATGTATTTATTTATGTATTTTTTCTTTTTTTTTGAATTTTTATTTTTAGGATTGGGTAAAGAAAGGATTAAAACAATTTTTATGCAACGGACTCACCATATGATTAAAATTATCATCCACTTCGATAAATTCATTTTATGTGTAGATCCTATGCACAAGAGATTAAAATCCGCCAAACTTTTCGCTGGTTGCTGCTAATAATTTTCCACGTTGTTTTGCACTCCACTGCTACCAATATTCCTTTGGTATGAAAATACACTTTTTCGGTATTCCGCCGCAAATTATGTTTTCCAGATATGCACAACGATATATTCACCGATGACTAAATCAAACCGTTCAATAATTTTGTTCGCACTAACTACCAATATTCCTTTGGTGTGAAATTTTACTCCGGTATTCCGCCGTAAGTTTAACAATTTCAATTATATACGGACAACTAATTGCGAACGATTTGTCTTTATTAACTCGCGAAAAAGTTTGTTGCATTAAATCCTTCACGACTGCGCCAATTACAAGTTTATGAGAATATTCAACCAAAAATAATTTACTTTTAAATAAAAGAGTACTAATTTGAATTTAGAAATTTATTTATTCAATGTTTTTAAGTCGACTCTTCGTACCAGACTAACTCTGGATTCCTGGCTGCTAGTCTATCTTACCCTAAGTCATTTGATTAAATTACATTATCTTTCTTAGAATTTTGAATGTGGGTTTAAGATACAAAACAAAAGTATTACATTATCTTTCTTAGAATTTTGAATAATGTTTAAGATAGACAAAACAAAAGTATTCAATTAATTCTTTATAAAGTGCATGATTGAAATGAAAGTGCAATTGAAGTGAAATTTATGTTGAGGGTGCATTTATGTTGATTTGTGGAGTTGGGGACGTAACTCGCGCGTGTGAAAATGTCCCGCACACAAAAAAAAAATTTGCTTCGAAATATATAATTTATTAATTTAGAAAATAATACAAAACGTAATAACAAACGTTGTCACGTTCGAATTAATAGACGTTGTCACGTTAAATGGGTGACTTAAACGCTCAGATCGGCCGTGACAACACCGGCCTTGAACACACAATTGGAAACCAAGGCCTAAGCCAAGTTACCAATAACAATGGTGAGCTTTTCGTTGACTTTTGTAGTTCCCACCAACTCATGGTAGGTGGAACTTACTTTTGTCACAAGAAGATACACAAAGAGACCTGGGTATCGCCCGATGGTAGAACGAGAAATCAGATAGATCACGTGGCCGTTAGCCGCAGATGGAGAACAATTCTTGAGGATGTCAGGAGTTTCAGGGGAGCGGATACTGGAAGCGACCACCATTTGGTTGTAGCAACTATTCGCCTTAAAATCGCCGCAATCAGAAACGTGCAACACGATGCTATAACCCGTAGACGGTTTAACGTAGACCTTCTGCGGGAGAGCGTTAAAAAGCGGGAATTCGCTGGAAACTTTTTAGAATTATTAAACCAGCAAACCGTTTCTGACGACACAAATATTGAGGAATTGTGGAGTACGACAAAGGGCGCGATATTGACGGCTGCGGAAACAAGCATCGGTTATGTCCAAAGAAACCAGCAACACTGGATCTCGGATACAACCTGGCAAAAAATAGAACGCAGAAGGGCCCTCAAAAATAGCGTAAACTCCACAAACGACCCGGAAAGACGTCACCAATTAGAACGGGAATACTCCCAATTACACCGGGAGGTTAAGAGAAGTGTCCGGCGTGATAAAAGGCAGCAGATAAACGAGCTCGCAGAAAAAGCGGAAAACGCGGCAAACACAGGCAACAGTAAGGTGCTGTACCAAATCACTAAACAGCTCTCGGGAAAGCACTCTACTAAAAAGCATGCCGTTAAGAGTGCGGATGGAAGGCTGCTGTGCAACTCCAAAGATGGAGAGATTACTTCTTCGCCGCCCTGAATGGTACACTTACACAGGCACCTCAGGAAAACAGCAACAATGCACAGCCAATAAGAATCACCACCCGGGCCCCATCCAAGACGGAAATAGTAACCGCAATTCATGCGATGGCCAATGGTAAAGCAGCTGGGAAAGATGGCATCCCGCCAGAATTGTTGAAAGCCGACTCAAGCCTCATAGCAGATGCGCTTCAGCCAATCCTAGAAATAGCATGGAACACCTGTACCTTTCCGGAGGATTGGACGGAAGGTATCATAGTCAAAATACCAAAAAAGGGGGACCTAACAATATGCGACAACTGTAGAGGCATCTGTTTACTATCTACAGTGGGCAAAATTTTGTCCCATATATTACTATCTAGGATAAGTGAGGCAGTTGACCGAACGCTTAGGAGGCAGCAGGCCGGATTCAGGAAGGGCCGCTCCTGTATTGATCATATTAACACCTTGAGAATAATCGTGGAGCAGTCTACTGAATTCCGATCCCCCCTTTACCTTGCTTTCGTAGATTATGAGAAAGCGTTCGACTCGGTCAATAGGAGCTTTATATGGCAGGCACTACGGCGACGTGGATTGCCTGATAAAATAATAGAATTGATAAAAGCCCTATATAACAATTCCAAATGCAGAGTTCTCCATAATGGAAAATTATCCGACAGCTTTGAGGTGAGCTCAGGAGTACGACAAGGATGCCTACTTTCGCCTTTACTATTTCTTATAGTAATAAATGACATTCTTGTCGGCGCTCTAGATAATCGAACAGGCGGCATACAATGGGGTTTGGTAGACCGCCTTAAGGACCTCGACTACGCCGATGATATCTGTTTGCTGGCCCACAGACACCAGGACCTCAAAAACATGTTGAACAATTTGGCAACAGAAAGTAGTCCAGCAGGCTTAAGGCTAAATCCAACTAAAACTAAAGAAATGCGGATAAATGCAAACACCATTGAACGGACAGCGCTGAATAACCGTGACGTGGAACTGGTAAATAAATTCTGCTACCTCGGTAGTGTTATTACCGAAAATGGTGGGGCAGAAGAAGACGTAAGTTCCAGAATAAACAAAGCACGAGGCGCATATGCATGCCTGTTCCGCATATGGAGATCAACGGATATCTCAACTAACACCAAATTGCGGCTGTTCAACTCCAACGTTAAGGCAGTTCTTTTGTACGGTTGCGAAACATGGAAAGTCACCCAATTCATCA
The DNA here is from genome assembly GCA_949987705.1 of Thereva unica. Taxonomy (NCBI): domain Eukaryota; kingdom Metazoa; phylum Arthropoda; class Insecta; order Diptera; family Therevidae; genus Thereva; species Thereva unica. Next base: position 809 of record CATLJY010000533.1, on the reverse strand, counting down.
CAGGGCGCCTACAAGTCTTCATCAACAGATGCCTTCGTCGTATCCTAAAAATCCGCTGGCAAGATAGAATTTCAAACGAAGAACTTTGGCGCCGTGCCGGCCAAGAAAGGATAGACGACCAAATCAGGCGAAGGAAATGGAATTGGGTTGGCCACACCTTGCGACGCGAAAACGAAAACCTAGCCAAACAGGCCCTTGACTGGAATCCGCAAGGTTCCCGTCGAGTAGGAAGACCTAGAACAACGTGGAGGAGAACCCTACTAGAAGAAGCCGCAACAACTGGGAGATCCTGGTCGGAGCTGAGAGCTGTCGCGCAAAACAGAGTCCGCTGGAGGGCAACTGTTTCCGCCCTATGTCCCATGAGGGATTAAAGGAGTTTAAAGAAGAAGTCACGTTAAAATACGGACGTGATACTTCACATCCAAGACCATTAATTTTTTTTAATTTCATTCCCTTACGAAAGGATTTACAGCGCGCCGAAGGTATCAAAGTGATAGTCCATTTGTTAGGGCTTTTGACCTCTAACAAAATGTTAACTCTCTAATTTTTTTTGTAAATAATAGTTTTTAGTGAGTAGTTTCGGAAAATTGGTTGTACGCTACCCCCAAAAATAACCCCCTAAAAACAGGAAGATCAGTTTTTTACTAATATCTCTTAAACATTAAGTCTTATCATAAAACAGTGTTTACGAAGTTTGTAGATTAAGCGATTATCTACAAAAAATGATATTATACATTTTTTCGTACGAAGTGCCGTTCATGAGATATCGCCATTTTAAAGATTTAAAATATTCACATCCCCTAATTCGC
>CATLJY010000532.1:0-33107 GCA_949987705.1 Thereva unica | reverse complement strand
TGACGTATCGCAGGACCGCGTGCGCCCCCTAATTCCAGAAACCATGAGGCAAGAAGTCCTGCAGAGCATGCACGGCATTGCGCACCCAGGTGTCCGAGGAACCACGAAGCTGGTCAGCGAAAGGTTTGTATGGCCAAGTATGCGGAGAGATTGTGCGGCTTTTGTGAAGGCCTGTATCCCGTGCCAACAATCCAAGGTCCAGCGGCGCACAAAAACAACGGTAGACAAGTACGAACCGCCGACGGAACGATTTGCGCATATAAACATAGACATCGTCGGCCCACTCCCCCCGTCTAGAGGTTATCGGTACTGCTTAACATGCGTTGATCGGTTTACGCGATGGCCAGAAGCCATTCCGATGACAGACATGACGGCGGAGACAGTGGCACGGCATCTCATCGAGGGCTGGATAGCTAAGTACGGGATACCGCTAAGGGTATCCACCGACCCGGGACGTCAATTCGAATCGTCGCTGTTTCGAGAGTTGACCACGACGTTAGGAATCACACATTTACGGACGACCCCTTACCACCCACAGGCAAATGGCCTAGTGGAAAGGTGGCACAGAACGCTGAAAGCAGCCATAATGTGTCGAAAAACAACCAACTGGGCGGAGGTCCTACCAACAGTCCTTCTGGGGCTAAGATCGACCTTTAAACCAGACCTTCAGGCGACACCGGCCGAGTTAGTATACGGCACCACGCTTCGCCTACCTGGAGAGTTTCTCACCGAGCCGTCGAAAAGACGAAGTGAATCCGAGTTGGTAAAAGACCTCCGCAAGATAATGCAAGACTTGCGGCCAACTACTACTGCTCATCATGCTAAGAGCAACGTCTTTGTACATGACGAGCTGAAGCATTGCACGCACGTCTTCGTGAGAAACGAATCGGTAAGGGCACCACTCCAACCTCCATTTGATGGGCCGTACAGAGTGATACGTCGCAGGGACAAGCATTTCCAATTGGATATAAAGGGACGTCACGTAAATATCTCTATGGACCGTCTCAAACCGGCCTTCATGACGGCTGATGAGAAACCGCCGCCGTTGAAAGAGGTCGAACCCAAGCGCAGTAGCGAAGAGGAAAAGACAGCTAGACCCGTGGTGACTACACGGTATGGCCGAAGAGTCCGTTTCGTATCGAAAACCTGACCTATTAAATCGTTTTTATCATATACAAGGAAGCAACTTTCCCAGTCCGTAGCTAGTAACTCTAGATTTTAGGTAACTTATAGGGAAAATAAAAGGTTAATATCCGTGGAAGCCTTAAACTCGTGAACCAGAATTTTTTAAAATAAAAATAAAAATTGTAACGACGCGAATCCACGTCGAACCTAAAAGATGACCTGGAGTTCATTTCTTTGGGGTGCACGAAACTGTACGCCGAGGTTCCAAAAAATACAACGTAGCGGACCCGCCTCGTTCCGGCGCTGCCGACAACAAAAAATTTCAGAAACAAAACATAGAAAATTTATATTAAATAAAAGTTATATTAAATAAATTTGAATTGTTACAAAGTAAACATAAATAATTTATATTAAATAAGATTGAAGAATTGTATAGGAAGTAAGCATAAAAATTTATATCAAATAAACAAATTGTACTCTAAATTAAGTGAATATGAAAAAAGTTAGGAACAATAGCTATAATAGAAATTCTTGTAGGAAATATTGTATTTTGCAAAATAGGGTTGTAACTAGTTATATTTTTGCTATCTCAGCGGGTTTCCTGATATGTGAAATTGTATAAAACCTTGCTGTACTATATAGTTTCTTAGTATGTCAAATTGTATTATTATATAATTGTGCTTTTTAATAAAGGGGGAGTGATGTGGCGGCAACAACTTATTAAATCCATATCCATGAAAGAGTCCATGTTCCATGGAGCCGCCCCCACCGTGATAAGAAGAGAAACAAATCACCGCGCCGTTATCACGGTCTGGGATACAGAGGATGATAGAATATTTCCGATGAACCGTCGAATCAGTTGTTGCCGGCCACTTCACGCGAGATCCTCGATATACATAAACCGAATACCGAGTTATTATTTGTAAAACCCCAGTCATAATAAAATCCAATTCTCGTGGGGATAAGTGCGAGGAATCCACATACATATATATATATATATATATATATATATATATATAAAAATACATATATATATTGTATATATATATATATATATATATATATATATATATATATATATATATATATATATATATACCACCTTCAACGTACGAAGGAATTTTTTGGACCTATTTATTGGATTAATAGGACTAGGAAGAATCCGAGACGGATTTGGATTTGGATGGCGTATCAAGAATGAGCAAGTGGACAGAGTGGACATTTGTCATTTTTTTTTTGGAATTAAGTAAATCTGAGGATTCATTCATATCCCAGACACATTATATCCTCTTTTGGTTTTTAATAATTTCATGCTCATCCTCCCAATCAATCCCTTTTCATTTTTTTAGATGAACCCAAATCAACACGGTAATATCCTTTGTGTCACAATAAAGTTTAAAGCAATTGAAAACTGTACAACAGCCCAAATACATTTATTTATATTTTAGATTTTTCCACTAGTAGCCTTGCCACATTTCAAATGTTTCAAGGTTCGCATGCTCCATTACTTGCCGATTGGATTTCCAAATTCGCCTACTTCGATTTAAAGAACAACTTTCTCCTCAATCAATTTCTTTAGCTTACGTTCTAGTGTGTTTGTTGCCAGTTCTGTAAAACTGCTTTCATGACCAGAATACTGTATTAGGTTGGCATGGATTCAAAGGAAGTTTCTCTGATTTGTTCCATCTCCAACATTGCCAACATTGTTACTCTTTCTATAATAATTTCAAATGAAATTATTTGGCTTTGGTTTAGTTATCTGCATATTGTTGAAAGGGGTAATTTTCAAAGAATATCAAAAATAGGGCAATAAATATTAACGTTGGTGAGGGGCAGAAATTTATGGGTTCAACTATCGTTGAATGAAAATTAGGTTAAGTTTTCGATGGATTCTAAACTTTTATCTGCAATGAAGGCATACTGTTTGCAATGGGTGATGGATGGTGCATATTCAAGAGAAGACGGAGTATGGATGGTATACAATCTAACAATCGAAAGTTGAAGAAGAAGTATAGAACACAAATAATGGAAGTGCGATATTGACAATATCCAGATAATAGAAAAAGTATAATACATACGTGATGCAGAGAAAGCGGAAATTAGACGTAAGCTACGATATTATACGATCGATGAAAATCATTGACCATCAGCGTAAAAACGGAAAACCTAGTTAGACGCATCACAAGCAACTGCTTCCACGCATTTGGATAATATGCAAACAAAACCGATTTGAGTTTTAACTGTAGATATTAATTGATGCTTTGCCTGTAGACATTATTTTACTGTTGATAGATGGCGCAAACAATATTGTGGAACCATTGAATGTACTGGCGGGGGAAGATTGATCTTGAGTATTAAATATAAAAAATCCTTAATAACGTAAACAGTAAGACAGTATTAGAAGCCTGTAGAAAAGAAAGATCTGCCGGTAGCTGACTTGTGTACCTAGCTGGTGACCCTGTCGTTGCTGATTTAAATATTTGCAAGGTTTGGACACAGTATGCCACCCTAATTTTCTGAGTAATCTGTAAGCTAGTTAGATTGACTATTCTTTTGTTCTTCGACGACAGGCCTAAAAATTTACGACACAGCACTACTATACTCAGTACCGGCTTTAGGGGTGGGCGAACATGGACGACCGTCCGGGGCGTCAGGTTCCAGAGGGCGCCACTTTTACCGTCGAAATATAGTAATGTGCTCATTTATTAAGGTATTGATTGATAACGCCTATGCACAGGAGATAAAGAAAGCTTGTGTTTCGAAAACCGTAATAGACAGCCCAAGAGCGCTTCATTATACTTTGCATCTCTACTGTTAACAGCCAGAAGTACCTGAGCGCAAAATAAACTAGTTGGGATGTGGGTTTGACCCCTTCGGTCCACACGATTAACTTCCCAGTATGATGAACGAAGATGGAATAAACTGACTTCTTACAAAATAGTTATACGTTTAGCACTAGTGGAAAATTGGCTAGTATCAGAACTGATGACAAAGCAATCCCGAGAGAAGCTAGTGCAAATAACTATAATAGTAGTAAATCCACAAGATTTTTCTAGAGAATTCGTTTTTCCTGAACGTTAGCAAACAAATATGTCCTCCGTATTTCGTTCGCTGCACTAAAGCGGGTGTTCAAATTCCTATTGAGCGTGCTGAAGCGCCGTTGACAAACTGAGAAGCTAGTGACTTCATTTGGAAATTCCAAAGCTTTCCGAAGATATTAGCAAAACTGTAACTGTTAAGTACTTGTCAGACTTGACCAAAAAGAACAAATTTTACTACTGGAAATCCCGGGATGAACCGAAATTTCCTGAAACTGTATCACGCGTAGAAAACAATTCCCCATCAAAAAGTGCTAATCCAAGGTTTCAAAACTCGCGCTGTTTGTAAAGGGTAACGAAATTTTTGCACGATTTTGAAAGGATGTCGGATTTTGACAAGTGATGTTTTGTTCGAAGGCTATCGCTGTGCAGAACCCAAAAAAGATCATTTCGTTTAGAACGGGTCTCATTCCATCGAGTTTATTAGATATTAGCAAAACTTGTTAATTTAAGGCCTTTCTGACAATTAGACGAAGTTTTTCTATTTAAACAAAAAGGCCGGACCGAATATTATGAAATTTTTTTCAGAGCATTTCTTCGTTAATATTCATTTTCGGCACCTCAATGAAGTCGATATAGTTTTTAGTTTGGGCGGCATCGTGCAGGTACAAAAATCATAAACGTCGTTTAAACCAAAAAAAAAAAAAAAAACGGTTCGACCGAATTTTATGAAAATCTTTTCAGATCATATTTTGGTTAATACTCTTCGAACGGCACGTCAACTAAGTCGATATCTTTTATAGTTCGCGCGATATCGTGCAGGTACAAAAATCACTTATGTCATTTATACCAAAAAACCGCTCGACCGAATATTATAAAAATCTTTTCAGATTATATTGTGGCTAATACGCTTTGAACGGCACCTTCAGCAAATCAATATCCTTCGTGGTTCGGGCGATAACGTGCAGGTACAAAAATCACTTACGCCGCTTAAACAAAAAAACGGCTGGACCGAATTTTATGAAAATCTTTTCAGATCATATTTCGGTTAATACGCTTCGAACGACACCTCAACGAAGTCGATATCTTTTTTGGTTCGCGCGATATCGTGCAGGAAAAAATGACCACATCCATAATACCCACATACACACACACACACACATACTTCCTCCCAATTTTTTGCTTAAAATGCTCCTGGGACCTTGAAAGATGAAAATACGTCGATATTTTCGATTTCGATTTTCGGACCGATTACAATAACTTCCTCTGGGAAGTTAATAAAATCGCTTTCAAAGATTATTGTTAATATGAGGTTCCCCATCTAGATCTTCGGTATTTCTACATAGAATAAGTCCGACATTTTTAAGTCGATTTTGGCAAATGAGTAAGATTTATTTAGGATACTCTCTACTATTTATTTCAAATCATTTTTTAGAATACAATGTCGATTAAATGATCACCTTCATTCAATAAGCAGCTATTTCGGCTCGTATGTTAGCTTTGAGTTCGTTAATGGTCTTCCGCTTACTGGCATTTACTAATTTCTAAATAACCCCACAGCAAAAAGTCTGCTGCCGTTAAATCTGGAGAACGATTGATTTCGCCAGAGATTGTAAAATGAGCTTCTTCCGTCATCAAAATTATGTTCCAAAAACCAGGCTCGGCATCGATCATTCTTGCGACGGCATTTTGTTCGGTATGTATTTCATAGCTAAAACCGTACTGAATGACGTTTTAGAATCGTGTGCATTTGTCGAAATCGGCTAAAAATGACAACCATGAAATGCCGAAGATTTAGATGATGCAATTGCGCACATAAGCACGGGGCGGCCGGTCCGATAACTCAGAAAGCATAGCTCAGTTTAAGAGAAGAATTATAATAATAATTAAGAATAAGATATCAGAATGCAATCAACTCAAAAACATCGAATGTGCACTGCACTTCTGTCTGCTTACTGTAGATCTATTGTATCCAGTTTCTAGCAATAAAATAGGGCTGCGCAATAGCAGCTATACAACTATCCCAGGAAGTTCCAGAGCCCTCCTCCATCTATGCTGCTTGTACGTTCGGATAAGCGACAGATATAGGGTCCTCTATAGATCTCTTTTTTCTTTAACCCTAAAAGAAGAAAGGAGAGAACAATATCTCACTTACTCACTCAATCTTATAAGTAAAACGTAGGTCCGTGGAAGGGTCCGTTGTACTAAAGCAAAATCTTTGCTGGTGATCTGAAAAAGTCAACTATTACTTGGCTCTACAATAAACGGAACTTGATCGGAATTTTAAATTATTATGATCGGACTGGTCAACATATTGATTGTAGTTTGCACATGTACTTCTCAGTGAAAATGTCGAAACGCCTGGCTGTGGATAGGTCTTGGATAGACGAACGAAAATCGTATGGGTAAGGGAATCGTAACGGTTTAGTCGCTAGGGCGTTTTGAAGTTTTTGAATATCGAGAGCGACTTGAAGAATCAACGATTATCATAGTTCGAGACTCAGTTTTATCGGCCGCCCCGACCGGGACGTCCGCTAGGATCGCCAGCTAACGAATCAAAGAAGAAGAAGAATGGGCTGGTGGAATATAAATCGGGCCATTTTCTCAAAAATTAGGCCTGAAATTGAAGCGCGAGGTATCGTCGATATTTGGTTTCAAAAGATTTGCCACACATTCCGTATTATTACTGTCACATAAATGTAAAGAATGTTTATTTTGCATGATAATAAATATCGTCCGATAAAATGAATTAGAGTAACTCGAAATGGATCACCCAATAGTTGCTCACCCGAAAATAAACCCGAGCTATTTTCTGCGTACCCTGATAGTGGTATTAGTTCAGAAATCAACGGAATTTATTGGAAATTTTTAAACATTCAATAACTTATATCGAGAGAATGTTCCCTTAGCCTTAGATACACTTTTCTAACGTCCGCGTGATAAATCACTAAGCACACTTTAAGTCCTTAGTGCTTATAAATCACACTGTTCCAAAGAATTGCACTATCCGAAGCTGCACAGAGAAGTGAATCGCATTTGGAGATTCTCGTTGATTAACTTTATCCTCCGAAGCCCAATAAATAACATCGAAAAGTAGTGGCGTAACCAGAAATTTATTGGCATTGTATAGTGCATATTTTAGGTCCTTAGCTTAAGCGATGTCAAAGTAAGTAATTCAAAAGTAACAGTCACATCTAGCGCAATAGCACATATACGTACACAAATAAATTGCCGCTATAGCAGCAATTTGAGTTTCGTATGCCATTATCCGACATCCAGAAGTACGTTGTCCAGGATTTATGCATACGACCTAATGAGACACGTAATTCCAATGCTGGCGTGTAAAAACGCAATAAAAGCTTCATCCTCCGTGCTCCCGTCCATGGGGCTCGAGCCCGGCTCGGCTCCTGGCAACAAAGCGATGACCAGTCTCAAATTTAATTCATTACAAAATGCAATTAGCGTGGAAATGGAATAGAGTTACGCTAATTATTCGATCGTTTCCACGGGTATCAATTTTGAGCCTGGCTCTCTCACGTGATATATACTTTTATCCCGCACTAGGCTGGCCCTCGGCCCTATCCCCTTGGCCCGGACACACGGTCGAAGGGCATGTCAAAGACATTCCGTGATGATAACCTACGGCTGGAGGCGGCTTCACGTTGGCTATTTCGGGTATATGATATGCAATTTATGACTAATTAGAACCGGACAAAAGTGGTCTAGCACGAACAGGTGAATTCCGCGATGACGCGACGGCAGAATACTCAAATTATGAATATGAATTTCGCAAGGTTAATTAATTCGGAAATGATGGCTTTCAAAGAGTTGTTTGCTTAATGCCTTTGGATAAGTTCTTTTTTTGTTAATTTTTGGGGAATTTAGTTGATTATACATTTCGTTTTGAAGCGATAACAATGGATGTGTCATTAGTTGAAAAAACAGTTTTTTTGGGGACATGTTAAGACGTCAATTACCTAATGTAGTTGGGGACTATGAACCCTTGATAGCGGTAGTTACCTTGTTAAAAGATCCATTTCGATTAGAAGAATGATAGGTGTAGTTCAAATTAGAGTTAAAATACTGTTTTCATCACGCATTACGAAATATTGGAAAAGTGATGATGCATTTGTCAACCAGGTAGCGCTAGTTAATTTTTGAGATACTGGATTCAGTAGCAGGTATAGACGAGGAAGTGTATAGTCAAGTGCCTCAAAGAGATTTAAATCAATAAACCTACTGGCAATATAACCTCTCTATTATTACTGTGGTTACATAACGCTCGAAATTGATTTGAAACATATTGGAAATACATTTCGATCTTATGTAAACACAGATCGATTTGAAGTAGGATTGAGTAGATCCGATACAAAAAAATTCCTCAATCGAATTGAAATTTAATCCAGAATGTGCATGTAAGGGGTCGTCCATAAATTTCGTGAGGAGATTTTTGCGATTTTTCTACCCCGTCCAGAAGGGGTGAGATTTCGAGAGATTTGGCCCGACCCCCTCCCCCCTAATCTTACGTGAGATTTTTTCAAATTTTAAAAAATCTCTAGTATTTACATTAAAAATACGTATTTTCGTTCGTAACAACAGCAAGGCGGGCTTTTCCTTAGACCGGCCGCCAACTGTATGGAGCCTGCAGTTCAAGAAAGCTGACAAAAATTTATCGTCAGTTCGTGCCTGAAGATCTGAACTTCTATTAACTCTCGAGCCGTAAATTGACCGCAATAATTCACGCCGTATCCACTCGGAAGGGAAAGCAAGGCGTGAGCTAGGCGTAAAAACAAACCACATTCGCGTTCACGTTTGTTCGCAGGCTGTAACGGTCAGTTTTGCCTAAATATCTACTTGACTAAAAATTACTGTAGGGAAGAAAATTGAGTAGTTGGTTCGAAAACAAACAGTAGGCGGGGAGAAATAAAACAAAAAGAGGAACGAAAAATTTATTAGTCAGTCTGGGAAAAAATCTGGATCATGAAGGAAGTTTTATCGGCGAGTTTTGTTTTTTGAAAAATCGGTGTTTTTAGTCTAAGTCGAGGAAATAAATAATTAAATTCCTCCGTAAATTGTTACCGGAACATCGAAGTATAGCAGCAAATACGCCAGAGTTCGTGGAAAAGCAGTTTCAGTTTTTAGTTTGGCTGTCTTAGATGGTGTGCAGCAGTGAGAAGCCCCTAGCAAATGTCAAAATCCAGTCATCACGAAACCCCCGACAGCACATCAAGTAGAAAAAAATCAAACCTGGAAAAATCTTCAGTTTTAGGATTTTTTGAATCATCTTTAATCGAAGTTGTCGTGTGTAATTTGCACGAAAGAAAATCCTGTCGGATAGAAGAGACCGGGAAATCAAAGTGGTATCTGTTAATAGTGAAGATTTAAATATTGTGAAGTAATACCGGCTAAGCTGACCAGAAGGTACGTGGGTCGCAGTTGCGACAATCAAACTCGGACGACGCAGAAAGGCCAGCGCAGAAATTCGTGAACTGATATCAGGTGACCCTAGGTTAATTCGTATTTTTTTTGGGGTGCATTGCACAAAGTTTCAGATAAAATTCCACGCGAAAAAAACCGTTCGGACTTGGCTGAAGAAAAAAGATTGAGACAGGTCGTATCAGTTTGTTTGCATTCGAGGATGCTAGAAGGAATTGAGATTGAGTGTTGAACGAGATGAGAGTATAGCGAAATATCAAATTTCACCTGTTGTATTTCCGCGGGTTAAAGTATACAAAAATTTCACGAGAGTGTACTGATTAGAAAAAGCGCATATACTCGAACGGGTGCAGGGCTTACCCTTAGCCTAGAGGGAAGAAACAAAAACCTAACATACACATACTACAGAAAATAAAATATTCATTTATGCTTTCATTTAGTAATTTAATGTATTAATATCCAATAATTTTTGGTGCAGTTAGCATTATATTTAATATTATTATTGTTTGTACATTTGTTTGCTCCTTAGTGGAGATATTTTTTTTTCCTTCTTGTGTTTTACAGGTACTTGTACACGGAATTGATAAATGTAACATCGTCTGTACAAAAGCGACGTAGGGGTACCCGTACGGCACTTTTCTTTTTTTCAATAACTTCCGTCGAGAATAATTATACAATTCTAGTTAAATATAGATTACGTTGAGAATTGTTGATGGTAGTATCTGCTACTATTAGTCTTGGCGTGTTAATGACTATTGAATTTCTTCATTAAATTGTTATAATCTTGTGCGTTCTTGACCTGTAATAAACAGGAATGTTAAATGGTTTGTTAAATGGTTGTGATATAAATATAATGTCCGTGTATTAGATTTCTTTTTTTGTGGAATGGTTGGGGCGGGTGGTATTTCTTTTCAGGGTGTCCTAGATAGTGACTGTCCCTGAAGCTGATAGTCTTCGATACTATGAGCTGTCAGGGAAACAGTTAGCCATGACGAGGCTCAGGTGATGTCCGGCGAAGGATGGAGGTGGGATTCAAGATTTTTCATAGTCACAGGTAAGTGGTGAACCAACCGCGGTAAGGCCCGGCCACACACCCCACGACCCCTCCGGCGAGCTAGATGACTCCGTGTGGCCGGCGTAGGAGTTCCGGAATTTAGTTTCCGTTCTTATGTATGGTGTTGGCTCCTTGGTCATGCTTTTCCGGGCTTATGGCTATAATAAATAGTCGCGCCATTATGCTGTTACAAGGCGCTCACGACGTGAGTCTGCAGCAGCCTTGAAGTTGAGGCCTTGAACATTTCTGCACTTTAATTAATAACCGCCTGTGTGTCTGTAGGGAATCATGACTTCACTTCACTGTCAGGCGGACGCCTGAAGTATCATCCCTCAGTTAGACTGAGCCAAGCTTAATCGTGCCAGCCGACCTGGTTTGACAGGCCACTGCCCACCGACGGCCTGTAAGTGAATGGGGGTCTGTAGTGGAGAAACATATTTTACTTAATTTAACCCAATTTTCTCGCAATTTTACAAGGTTTCTTTAAAAAAAAAATAATTACGTGATAGTTGCCGAAACACCCCCTCTTCCTCACGTGAGATTCGGCTCGATGTCTTCCCCCTAAATGCCTCACGCAATTAATGGACTACTCCTAAACACAAATTGAAATTGGATCGAATTTAATTTTGACGTTTTGAGGTTTTATTACTTGTTTTTTTTTTGTTTGGAGCGTTTATTTTATGTTTATAAAAGTGCTTTTAAGCATGACTAAACGAAATATATTGACAAACAAAGTAACAGCTGCTTCATTGTCAATTATAAATGAAAAAGAGTGCCTAAGACCTTTCAATGGAAAGAAATTTAGAAAAAGTGAGTTCTATAAACTCATACAAAAAGGATATTGCAACAAAAACGATAATCAAATTGAAATATGGTGAAAAAATTTGAAATAGTCGTATAGTGCATCGAAGAAAGCTAATAATGATATATATATGGGCGATTCTCCAGAACCTTTAACCTGAGCTAATTGGAAAAATGAAATTTCAAATTGATAGCACAACCGTGCCATGATATTTTTTGTGTTTCTTATTTCATAAATAAATGTTTTCTGATGTAGAACATTAAAAAATTCAATGCGCATATTTTTTTTTATGACATGGTTATATTGACATGGTTACAATTTTGACATCAAATTTGACATGGTTACAATTTTGACATTCGCTTAAATTACTTTTTTTTAAGATTCATGAAACAATTTAAGTGAAGGAAACGTTACATATGATTTAACTAGTTACAATAGGTCATAAGAAATTTTACGGGGATGAATTTAATGTAATATGAGCAAATTAATTGCAGTTACAACTTTGACATTTAAATGTAACCTACGTTCACGTTAGCCAGTTTTGCCCAAAAATCAACCAATTTCAACTTATTTGTGTCACAAAATGTATGCACATGTTCGTTAGTGTCTGAACAATAAGTGCGTTTAAAAAAATTTATGATAAAATGAGACAATTCGGAGTACTTCAACTTACCATGCGGGTTACAACTTTGACGTCAAAACCTAGGGACAAACTTCAGAGTTGTTTTTTGGAAAATATAGCGATTTGACACTGCACCGAACACAACTGCATTTTTCCTTAAGAGTTAAACTACAACTTTTCACTTTTCACTATTTGTTTCAACGCTTCCTATCACAAATATAAATAGTTTTTCATTCAGATTAGCGCTAAAGACAGGCCGAAAAGTGACAGGTAACGGAACATTTTTGCAAATTTTATTGCAATATATCGTTTTAAATGACTTCGTACTTATATCTTATTGTTCATTAATAGTTTCTTAACATTATTGATAGCTTCTTTTATTTTTAATCTTCTTATAAAAATTGTTATTCATAAAAATTTCGAAGCGACAAGCAGGTTAAAGGTTCTGGAGAATCGCCCATATATATATATATATATATATATATATATATATATATATATATATATATATATATGTTACATACAGAATTTCTAAGGGTCTCGGTGAAAAACGAAATCCTTAGGCAAATTCTCATATCCCTTCATACAGGGAGCCTTTTACATCAAATTCGCAATGAATTTGATGCAATATGAGTTCCCTGTGAACAACAAATCCTAAACGGAAAATAATTATAAAATTTTTATTTATGTTGAGCCTAGGTGATCCTTTATTCTAACAATATAATTACATCTTTGGACGTTTCGACATTAAATTTTGATGTCATCATCAGCTACAAATATTTTTAAGTGACATTTTTTTTTAGTATGTTATTACATATTACATATAAAGATTTGTTTTATGACATTAACAATATAAAGCTTACCAGAGATTAAAATTTAATTTTGGCACGCACGAATAATAATTATCTAATTTCCATTTTCAAATGTACAAAATTCCTTAACGGACAAATCTTCAATGTACAAAAATCCACTTCAACAAATGTAACATTTCCAGACGTAACCTGATCCGCGCGCATTTTGTGAGATTTGCAAGGTGCGCAATTACCTTTGCACCCTTCCCAAGCTTTTCTGGCAAACAGTGATCTTGACTTTGACTTTCTTGAAAGTAATTTGACCCACCCAACAATAATTAAGCGCAACTTGCAATGCGCCGCGTGAGAAGCGCGCGATAAGCAAGTTGCGCAGGTGGGAACTAAAAGTTCAAGGGCGCGTTTTTCCCAGCCGGTGGACAATTTTCCATGCCACCACCGGCGGGTGAAAATTTGATTTTGTTAAGTGTTGTCTAAACCACGAACGCGAGCGGGCGGTATTTTTAAAAAGAGTTTTTGGTTTGAACTACGATCGGCGGCGGGCGCGTCGACATGTTATATGCAAGTACTGATTTTATAATGGAAGGCGGCGGGGCGTAAAAATAAAAATTAATATTATATTATAAATAGTGAATTATGCTAAAAAGTGCGAGATTTAACATAGTTAAGCATTGAGTTTGGTTAAATTAAAAGGTACACATGTGCTAAAAGATAAAAATAAAAATTAATATTATATTATAAATAGTGAATTATGCTAAAAAGTGCGAGATTTAACATAGTTAAGCATTGAGTTTGGTTAAATTAAAAGGTACACATGTGCTAAAATATAAAAATAAGAATTAATATTATATTATAAATAGTGAATTATGCTAAACAGTGAGAGATTTAACATAGTTAAGCATTGAGTTTGGTTAAATTAAAAGGTACACATGTACTAAAAGATAAAAATAAGAATTAATATTATATTATAAATAGTGAATTATGCTAAACAGTGAGAGATTTAACATAGTTAAGCATTGAGTTTGGTTAAATTAAAAGGTACACATGTGCTAAAATATAAAAATAAGAATTAATATTATATTATAAATAGTGAATTATGCTAAACAGTGAGAGATTTAACATAGTTAAGCATTGAGTTTGGTTAAATTAAAAGGTACACATGTACTAAAAGATAAAAATAAGAATTAATATTATATTATAAATAGTGAATTATGCTAAACAGTGAGAGATTTAACATAGTTAAGCATTGAGTTTGGTTAAATTAAAAGGTACACATGTACTAAAAGATAAAAATAAGAATTAATATTATATTATAAATAGTGAATTATGCTAAACAGTGAGAGATTTAACATAGTTAAGCATTGAGTTTGGTTAAATTAAAAGGTACACATGTGCTAAAATATAAAAATAAGAATTAATATTATATTATAAATAGTGAATTATGCTAAACAGTGAGAGATTTAACATAGTTAAGCATTGAGTTTGGTTAAATTAAAAGGTACACATGTGCTAAAAGATAAAAATAAGAATTAATATTATATTATAAATAGTGAATTATGCTAAACAGTGAGAGATTTAACATAGTTAAGCATTGAGTTTGGTTAAATTAAAAGGTACACATGTGCTAGAAGATAAAAATAAGAATTAAAATTATATTATAAACAGTTGAACGTGTTCATCTTTTAATAAACAAAAAAAGTTAATAAGACCCAAAGGAAAGGTTTATTAGAGGTGAGTTGCATATAACAAAACAATAAAAAATATTAGTAGTGAGTTATTAATAACAAAGAGAAAAATATATAACAATTGGCGCAGCCGGTAGGATCTGGGTGCGCAAATAGTAAAATCGTTAATACTGCTGGTCTAGGCTCCTTGACCTCCAACCCAAGGCTGAGCCTGACTTGGGGGCAGTGTTAGCGTCTGCCACTACAGCGCATAAAATATCCCAGATCCTCCACGAATCCTCGCTCGGGGGTGTACAACCACGGTGCCTCTGCTCCAGGCGAGCACGCGCTCACCCCCCATTGTATAGCATCGCGGGACTTTTAGTGGGCTTCATCCCTGCCCAGGAGACGCCCTATGTCCGAGGGCCAACAAGGGGACAACAACAAATCCGAGACTCCCCCACCGAGGGACCACCAAACACCAGCCAGTCACCTAGCCACACCAGGCCCCTCAACATTACCAGGAGCCAACGACACCCCAGCGTCCTGCCAGGTGACCCAACGAGGGATCACCTCAACGCCACTATCTGCACTTCAATCAACAACCACCCCATCAGAGACACCCCAAACATCCCCCAGACGTCTCCGAAGTGGGACAATCCTAGGAGAAGGAGATAAACAAGTAGGTTTAACTTCAAGATTAGATTACATACTTAAGCGGGCGCAGGAGACAGGAAAATTTAATATAGTTCCCTTTGAGGCCGTGGATAAACAAATCCAAAGGGCCAGCCTAGAAAGAAAGGCTAAAATAGAAGCATTCAAAGAGGAGGCCCTAAAATTTAAACAGGACCTCCTCAATTTCAAAAGTAGTCTCCCACGCCCCCTTGAGGTAGTAGATAAGTTTAGCATAGAGGATAGGGACAATTGTGAAAGTAATACAGATAACACAGAACCGCCTGAGCCCGATTACGCGCCAATAGACCTTCTCGCGGATTGGGTCGAACTCTCAACCCGATCCTTGTCCCTCCTAGAGGAAGAGGAGGCGACCTTTCAAGACAGTCGTCTTGTTAAATCTTTAATACTAAAAGAATCCCCTACAGCCATGGCCGACGAATATATAAAAGTCGCCAAATTAACGGCTCAACTAGTCCCTCTTTTCTCTGGCGGCCAAAACCCGACGATGGCAACGGAACTACAAATGTTCCTAGGCTGTTGCCGTCGGGTACTACAGTGCCTGACCGAACAAGAAAAGGCCGCCTTTATTCAGATTTACCCAACTAGGCTTCGGGGAGAGGCTTACCAATTAATTGCCTCCTCCCAACCTGCCACTTTTGAGGAGGCAGAAAACCTCCTAAACAGGACCTATCTTCCTAGGGAAACATATCAAGAACTGGTCAATAAATTAATTCAATTACGCCAGTTCCCCTTAGAGCCGCTCACGGCCTATACCACTAGGATCAAACAACAATTGTCTTTATGTGAAGAAGCGGCCACCACTAAATACGGTGCGATGGTAGCACCGGCCGTAAAGGCCCAACTACAAGACTTCGCGAAAAATGCCCTGCGAAGTGGGGTTACTAACCCCCACTTCTGCCAGTATCTCCTGACTCTGGGAGAAGACACATTGGATAGCCTAACCCAAAAGGCACTAGATATGGAGAAGCTACAACAAAATTCTATGTATGCCTCCTATCAAATGACAGTACCTCAACCGGCATACAACCCCTATGGACAAACAGTCCCTATCCCTAAGTCGGAAAACATTTACCAAATGACCCTAACAAATACGCCAAACCAACACACTCAGTACACCGCCCCGCCCGCACCAACCATGCCGCAAACAACACTCCAAAGCCCAATAAACCCACAGGTACACAACATACGCCCCACCAGCAAACCCAATACAAACCACACCACAGGCGCCGCTAACAAGCGCCCACCAGGTAGCGAATGTAGGCCCCGTTCCGAAAAATGGAAATAAACCATTGAACATCACATGTAGCTATTGTAGAAACAGAGGGCATACTTATGCAGACTGTTTGAAACGTAAAAATACACCCTTCTGCATAATCTGCCGGTCCAACTCGCACGACGCGAGGGACTGCCCCCAACCAGTTGAGCCCCCAAGGTCCTCATTTAACAATAATAATCGTTACCAAAACCAGGGGAATTCATACAATAATGGTAATAATCGCTACCAGAACCAAGGGACTTCATATACTAACAATAATAATCGTTACCCCAACCAGCGGTCTCAGTACCAAGGTAACAACCGTTACCCAGACCCGCGGTCACAACCTATGGGTAATTATCGTTACTCCGACCAACACCCCGCTAACCAGAATAATAATAGACAACCAACCAACCGACCCATGAATAATGGATCCAACCAACCCGATGGCCGTCAACAAGTAGCCAATAACACAAGGTCAGTGTTTAATATTAGATGTAGATGTGATTTCTGCCACAGACGTGGCCACACGGTGGATGACTGTCATCAAAGACAGCGCTGGGAATCACAACAAGCGGGAAACTCCCCGCAGTCGGACCAAGAAACCCCGGCCCGACAATAAGTCCTCAAAATATTACTAAAGGGGGCCTCATGCGCCCGAACCAAGTGTTCCACTCGGCACTCTTCCTCTAGACATAAGCCTTAACGGCAAAGCTGACCTAGCAGTGGACACCGGCGCTGAGGTCAGTATATTAAAACATAAAAAACTAAAGGATCCCAACTTACCAGATCCCACTAAAAGATGCACACTACAAACGCCATACGGCCAAGGAAAAACATTAGGGAGCTGTCAGGGGAACATCATTCTAAACGCCCCCCTCCCATGCACCTTCCAAATTGTGCAAAGTACACAAGAAATCCCTAACGATGGTCTGTTAGGAAACGACTTTCTTTCCAAAAACTGTAACGTCGAAGGCCCAAACCAAACACTGCGATTTCCTCGCACGGAAATCAACCCAGTAGAAATTGCAATTCCATTACGCAATGGGTCCGCCAAGTCAAACCCTAGGGAGCAGCAGGAGCAAACCCAAACCAGGGAATCTCAGCTCGTAGAGAGGAATACCAGCTGCCTATCTCTAGATGGTTCAAGGTTGGAAAACAACTCCAACGACTATGAGACCAATTCAGGCAAATATAACGTGGCATTGGAGAAATCCATTCGCCTACCAAGCCGGTCTCAAATGGTGGTCCCCATTCCCCTAAGGTTAGAGGAGGAAATGCTCTGTGAATCTTACGAGCCGAGCGAAGGAGTATTCCTCGCCAATTCCCTCTTGCCAACTGGAACAAAAACAGTGTATGTTGGTCTCATCAACGTTAACACCCAACCAGTAGTCCTGACGAGCCTATCCCTTACGCTCGCCCCAATCAAAGACTACACGACTATTCACCTAGCCTCTAACAACAACCCTAAGTCTCCAACGAATGCTAATGACGTATGTGAGTATCTTACAGGCTCTGAACCAGACGGTCTCAGGAACGCCAGTACCCCATCGTCATCTAACGCAAGGCTCCAAAGTATACCCAATAATGGTGCAATCCCGCAAGGTATACCCCAGGGAAAAAGGGCAAAAGTGAAGTTGGGAACGAATGAAAAGGAAATCGATTCCATCTGTCATCTACGATACATATTCCCGGAACATGAGTATCCGGACCTTGAGCGTGAAACGCGCTTCAAACAGCTAGACGAGGAACTCAGCCTCGACCACCCTCTAACGGCCGACGAGAAGCGGTCCATACGGGATCTTTGTTACGAATATGCCGACATATTCCACTTAAAAGGGGACAAGCTAATCTACACGGAAGCTCTAAGACACGAAATCCCCATGGTCTACGACCAATACATTAATCAAAAAATGTATAGACTACCGGAAACTCAGAGACAAGTCATCAATGACCAATTAGAAGAAATGTTGGACAACGATATTGTCCAACCCAGTAAAAGTCCGTGGAACTCACCCCTCCTAGTGGTACCGAAAAAACCGGGCCCCGACGGTGAGAAAAAATGGCGCGTAGTAGTGGACTTTCGCAAAATTAATGAAAAGACAATAGGTGATGCGTATCCCTTACCAAGGATCGAGGACATCCTGGACCAGCTCGGTCACTCGAGATACTTCTCTACCCTCGACTTGGCCAGTGGTTACCACCAGGTACTAGTGGAACCACAGGATCGCCCCAAGACGGCCTTTAGCACGAACTATGGCCATTATGAGTTCAAACGTATGCCGTTCGGGTTAAAAGGAGCCCCGGCTACGTTTCAGCGACTAATGAATTATGTCCTTACGGGTCTACAAGGCCTCGAATGCTTCGTCTACCTAGATGACATAGTCATCTATGGTAAGAACCTTGAGGACCATAATTCCAAGCTACGACGCATATTCGACCGGTTGAGGGAAAACAACCTCAAATTGCAACTGGAGAAATGCCAATTTTTAAAAAAGGAAGTAGTCTACCTGGGTCATGTATGTTCTGAAAAGGGAGCCCTACCAGACCCCAGAAAAACGGAGTGTGTCCAAAACTTCCCGGCGCCCCGAACCGTCAGGCAAGTCCAGTCCTTCTTGGGCCTTGCCAACTACTATAGAAAATTCATCCCAGAATTTTCTAAGATAGTACGCCCCCTAACCAATTTGCTAAGAAAGGGCGTGAAATTTTCATGGACGCCAAAATGCGAGGAAGCATTTCAAACGGTGAAGCGTTCTTTAGTCTCCCCACCACTGCTGATATACCCTGATTTCGAAAAACCGTTCAATCTAACAACGGACGCCAGCAGTGAGGCACTCGGAGCAGTGCTCTCTCAAGGAATCGTAGGCCAAGACCAGCCCATAGCTTATGCAAGTCGCACTCTAAACAAGGCGGAGCGTAATTACTCCACCGTCGAAAAAGAGCTGCTAGCCATAGTATGGGCTGTTAAAAACTTCAGGTGTTATTTGATGGGTCGAAAGTTTACGATCTATACAGACCATAAACCTCTTAAAGGAGTCTTCAACGTCAAGGACCCCACAACTCGACTCGTTAGGTTTCACCATAAATTGTCCGAATACGATTACCAAATTGAGTATAAACCGGGTAAATACAATACGAATGCTGATGCTCTCAGCCGGATTCCCCAAAGAGCAGAAGAGCCCAATACCTTCACGGTGGAAGCTCTAATTCACCAACCCGGTGAACCCCTAATTATATCGCCCGAGAGAAACGGAAATACATTGCCTCCTAGTGAACGACCGAAACAATGCAACGCGGTCACAAGAGCACAGGCACAAAAACTGCAGGACGAGGAAAAAGACGAACTCGTTACAACTGCAGAACCCCCCAATATCGACGAAGGGCCTAAAGAAACAGACTTTGAAACGGAAATTCAAAAACCCATCGAAGCTTCCAAAGATAGCTCCAGCGAGCTACGAAGGAAAGTTGAAGTGATTACAAGTCCCGAAGAAATCACTACAATACTGAAAGACTACCACGACTCCCCTTTCGGCGGACACCAGGGAGTCGTTAAGACATATAATCGAGTACGTCGGAAATATTGGTGGAGACACATGTTCCGCGATATCACTCGCTACATAAGAAGGTGCAAGAAATGTCAAACCATGAAGGCCTCTAGACAATTCCGAATGCCCATGGTTATTACAGACATAGCAGAAAAGCCCTTCGAAAAAGTCTATTTAGACATAGTAGGTCCCCTGGAAGAAACACATTCCGGAAATAAATACATCCTAACCTTCCAGGATAACCTGACAAAACTCGTCGACTGGTATGCCATTCCCAATGGGGAAGCCCAAACGATAGCACAAATTTTCTTCGACGAAATCGTCACGCGCTATCGCATACCCAATCAAATAGTCACCGACCAGGGATCAAATTTCCTGAATGACCTCTTCAAGGGCGTGTGTAGGCTCCTAAAAGTTAAGAAACTTCAGACCTCAGCCTACCACCCGCAATCCAATGGCGCGCTAGAACGAGCTCATAGACCTCTGATCGAGTACCTACGTACCATAGTAGATGAGAGCCCAAACAATTGGGACCAGTTTCTGCGCACGGCAGCGTTCGTGTACAACAACAGCGTACACGAAGGGACCAAACTTACCCCCATGGACTGTCTATATGGTTTTATTGCCGACGTCCCGTCCAACCTTAAACGCAACCCGGAGCCCCTTTACAACCACGAGAGTTACTACCACCAACTCCGGTATAAGTTGCAAAAATCTTATGCCCTAGCCCGCAAGAACCTTCTTGCTAGCAAAAACCGCTCCAAGGCATATTATGATGGGAACGTACGCCCTCTCACACTTCACGTAGGGGACAAAGTCCTTCTACGTAACGAGGCCCGAAAACATAAACTATCCCAAATCTGGGTCGGGCCCTATACAGTAGTTTCAGTCCCAAGCGCTGTAAACACTACCATCAAAGTAAATAGGAGATTGGTCACCGTCCATAATAACCGCTTGAAACCGTTTTACGAAAATAAAACGTAACTCTAAGCCACCAAGTAAGTCCTGCCTACGTACGCCTAATGGTGCTTTACGGTGTAAAACGCCCAATTTAGACGAAAGGCAAACGGACAAAATACACAATACAATAACCTCATTAGTTCACGCCGGAATCACCGGCTATAGATAAATCAAAAAACGGTCGACCAAAACTAACCTCCTATTTATAATCTAATTACAGCGCAAAATGTGGACGCTGGCATTACTACTAATCCTGCAAATTTCCGCAAGCGAGTCCGGGCCCTTGCCATACACCATCACCCCAATAAAAACGAACGGAGTACTCTATGAACTTCTAGGAGACTTATGGCTTTATCATCATGAGTGGAACCTACTAACTGAACTGGATCTCCACGAACTAAGCGTACACACGG
The DNA here is from genome assembly GCA_949987705.1 of Thereva unica. NCBI lineage: Eukaryota > Metazoa > Arthropoda > Insecta > Diptera > Therevidae > Thereva > Thereva unica. Next base: position 11,688 of record CATLJY010000532.1, on the reverse strand, counting down.
CATTAGCCGAACAAGCCGAGGAAGCGGTACGCCTGTTATGCGCTGGTGACGGCTCTGCATCATGCCGAGCCCAGCAGATAGTTATACATTCAACAATAAGTCACATAAAGCAGCGCACCCAAACTATTAGGGAACTGGTTTCCCCCCAAGCGATCTAAACGATCCCTATTTGACGGCATCGGACATGCCCTACACCTGCTATTCGGGACCATGGACGCTAATAACGAGGAAGAAGTCTACAGCCGGTTAGGAGAGCTGGAAACCAACCAAGAAGGTCTGAATGAACTGGAGAAGCTACAGATCACGGTTGTCAACAACACCCTAAGAGAAATTCAAAAACCTCTAGCCGTCCTGCTAGAGCAACAACGAAACATTACGAATCAGGTAAAAACCCTGGACAATATAATAGAAGGGGTGGCAAAATCCCAAGTAAGACAGGGAATAGTCACAAACATCCTGTTCCTGGTCCTGGAAATCGAGTTCCGGCAAAGAACGATTCTAGATATAATAATAGCAAGTAAGAATAATAAAATACACCCCCTATTAATATCTGAGTCGTCTCTAGCGAACATTTACGGTAGAACTCACCCTAAGGGTGAAGACTGCCTGCCGCTCTTACAACAGACCACCCGATTACAATCGCACATTATCGTAGATAAATTAGTAATAAAAATAACACTCCCCGTCTTAGATATTCCTAAAATGCAATATCACCAAATCAGGTGCTTCCCCGTCCTTACCAAAACAGGACATTCCGTAGTACCAGACATCCCGTACTCATATTTGGCATCAGATTTTAAATCTCAGCAGTTTTCACTCTTTATCCAGTCGGACACCACACCTTTCTACAAAATTACGGGAAATCTGGAAAGTAATACATACGTGGGGCCATTACGGGTCCCATTCACACAAACCCCGCAACCCAAGAGTGTGCCATACGACTCCTTCATAACCCCCTAGAGGAGGGAGTAAACTGTTCGACGAAAATACAAGACCCACCACATAACGTACTAATAAATTTAACGCCCCCCAACACCTGGCTACATTCCCTCATCTCTCCGACCAGGTTCAAAATCACTTGCAATAAAATGGTCCACGAAGTCCTTGCAACCCAACAAGGAATCCTCAAATTAAACGCACCTTGCCAAGTAAAGACGGGAGACAGAACGATATTATACAACGGCCTAGCAACCCAAACTAGCCGAGTGGTGCACGCACCCTACTTTCCGGTAATAAAAGAAACTAACTTTAGCACCCTCAGCCTTGGAGTGCCATCGATAACCTCCAATAATACGTTAAAATTACTCACAGGTGACGATACGAACAAGATTATCCAGGAAGGCACGAAGCCCCTGCAGGATATCTACTCGCAGTTGAACCACTTAACATGGGAACGAACTCACACCCATTCAACGGCCGCCATCTCACTCAGCGGCATCCTAATAATCGTTCTCATAGGGTATACATGTTACAAAAGCATACCGTTACTAGCGGCTGTAGCCCGTTCTGCATGTCCTAGAAGGTCCGGAAATGCAAGTCCTCCGGATGAGAGAACCACCTCCGAGGACCAAATGGCTCCAGTAGGGGTCCCAATGCAACCGGAACCAACACACAACGCAGCCACGGCAGAACTCTCAGAACCCAGGCCGCTCAGGCGCTTACACACATTACCCAGGGTCACCAGCATCCAATTAGTACAACCAGGGCCTGGGACCCCAATAACCATAGGGTAAATCGGGCCGCCATACCGCCATACACCACGCCGCCTTATAATGCGTATCTACGCCACACTCTACCAACCCACCTTCATACAAAAGGGTTGAAGAGATCGCCAGAAAAATCTCACCTGCGCTACGTCAATCCCATAAACTCCCCCTAGTTCGCGAGACGAACCCAAAACATTCACCACAAACTATCCAAACAGAGAATCGCTCTACTTACTACGTTTCGTAGCGATTCTCTTATTCCAGGGGGGAAGGAATGTTACATACAGAATTTCTAAGGGTCTCGGTGAAAAACGAAATCCTTAGGCAAATTCTCATATCCCTTCATACAGGGAGTCTTTTACATCAAATTCGCAATGAATTTGATGCAATATGAGTTCCCTGTGAACAACAAATCCTAAACGGAAAATAATTATCTAATTTCCATTTTCAAATGTACAAAATTCCTTAACGGACAAATCTTCAACGTACAAAAATCCACTTCAACAAATGTAACATTTCCAGACGTAACCTGATCCGCGCGCATTTTGTGAGATTTGCAAGGTGCGCAATTACCTTTGCACCCTTCCCAAGCTTTTCTGGCAAACAGTGATCTTGACTTTGACTTTCTTGAAAGTAATTTGATCCACCCAACAATAATTAAGCGCAACTTGCAATGCGCCGCGTGAGAAGCGCGCGATAAGCAAGTTGCGCAGGTGGGAACTAAAAGTTCAAGGGCGCGTTTTTCCCAGCCGGTGGACAATTTTCCATGCCACCACCGGCGGGTGAAAATTTGATTTTGTTAAGTGTTGTCTAAACCACGAACGCGAGCGGGCGGTATTTTTAAAAAGAGTTTTTGGTTTGAACTACGATCGGCGGCGGGCGCGTCGACATGTTATATGCAAGTACTGATTTTATAATGGAAGGCGGCGGGGCGTGAAAATAAAAATTAATATTATATTATAAATAGTGAATTATGCTAAAAAGTGCGAGATTTTACATAGTTAAGCATTGAGTTTGGTTAAATTAAAAGGTACACATGTGCTAAAAGATAAAAATAAGAATTAATATTATATTATAAATAGTGAATTATGCTAAAAAGTGCGAGATTTAACATAGTTAAGCATTGAGTTTGGTTAAATTAAAAGGTACACATGTGCTAGAAGATAAAAATAAGAATTAAAATTATATTATAAACAGTTGAACGTGTTCATCTTTTAATAAACAAAAAAAGTTAATAAGACCCAAAGGAAAGGTTTGTTAGAGGTGAGTTGCATATAACAAAACAATAAAAAATATTAGTAGTGAGTTATTAATAACAAAGGGAAAAATATATAACATATATATATATATATATATATATATATATATATATATATATATATATATATATATATATATATATTCATCTTCTCATTTTCACATTCTGTTTATGTATCACCAAAATTAACATTAAACTATTGAAATAAGTATTCTGTATTCCATTAATCCAACTTCAAACAGCATTGAAAAAAATTTGTCATCTGTCAGTTTCAATCTTATTTGGATTTAATTTAAAATCAGTAACTCAATCGATCAGAACCGAAACCACAGATCGAATTTCAAAACAGTTTCAAGTCGAGCGTTCGATCGTCTCATGTAATCACGATATATGATACCTAATAAATATTCACTACCTTTGATTGGTATGGAGAGTATAAAAACTGGACCTTATGGTCTGGGCACATGAGAAAATAATAATAGAGAGAGGTTGATAGACCTGTATGAAAAGTACAACCTGGTTAGGTTAGGTTATATACGGCTGATCTGCTGGTGCACCGCCCAAACAATTGGCCAAAAAGATAACCCCTTGTGATGCCATAATGATCCCACTTTAAACCCAATGTTAAAGTGTCGTTTCTACGCTAAACCACCTCGAGGACGAAATGAATCGTCTTAATTGCGGGATCCCAAACTTCGGGATATCCGCAAGCGTTTTTAGGAAGGGGTCAAATGGTAGTAACGGCCTCAGGGAACTTTGGTAATGGGCGCATCCAGCGCACTCGGCGGAAAAGCCGCTTAGCTGAACAGCACATCGTAAAAAGTAACTCAGCGATATGTGTCGGCTGGATGGGTAGCTAAGTTAAAATTTATTTTGACAGCTACATTTTTTTTTCTATTTTAAATAACATCAATTCACTATCGCTGAGCTACTTAGCATAAAATTTTTACGCTGAGAAATTTGCCAGCCGCTGAGCTAAGCTGCTTAATTCAGCTAGCCATCCAACGAGCTCAGCACTTAGGCGCTACTCAGCCGCTGAGTGCGCTGGATGCGCCCAATGACGGTACATCAAAGAAACAAGTCCTGAGAAACGCCATCTGCGATCTAAGGTTTTCTCGACTTAAGTATATTCGATATGCTACCGAATCCTACACCTACACGAAGATGTTGCTTTTAGATTGGGTGACCCCTGGATGCTCTTGTCTATACTAGAGTAACTGACGGAGGAGGGTGAAAGGCGAGTGTTTCGCGCCTCAAAACGAAACAATTACAGGACTGGTCCTCCAAGTTAAGGGCTGGGCGGCAGGCTGACAACATTTCACCGTAAAAAACCACCCGTCACGAGTCCTCAAGGCAGGCCTCGGACTGACCGACCCAAAGGCAACGACCCAGGCAACGAATATGGAATTCGATTTTGGAACTTGGTACTTCAGAACGCTTAACAGGACGGGTGCTCCTCATTCGCTTTTATTACTACTGGAAAAATACGCCATAGTAATCAGCGCTCTACAGAACCCAAAATGGATTCACAGTGGCGTAATGGTTCCCAGAACCCACACGATACTCTACAGTGGTTCATCGAATGGAAGAAGAGAGTTCGGAGTTTCCTTCATAGTGGAAAAGAAACTGAAATCACTGATTCTGGACTTCAAGCCAATAAATAGTAGAATATGTACGCTTCGGATTTAAACAAGACCACATAACGTTAGACTCATAAACGTCCATGCGCCCACTGAACACAAGACGGATGAGGAGAAAGAGAAAACGATACCGTCAAACGATATTAAAATGGTGCCTGGAGACATGAACGCCAAAGTAGGAAAAGAAGAGGAATTCCTAGGAGTCATAAGAAAGCACAGCCTATTTAACGCTACCAACGACAACGGTAGTAGATTGATCGATCTCGCTAGCTCGAACTCAGTGGTAGTAAGTTCAACAATGTTCCGGCGCAAAAAGTCGCATAACTGCTAGTTGGAAAGAGGTTAAATTAGCTTTTATACTAAAGGCAGGAAAAGCCTCCCATGCAACATCCAAAGACTTCAGGCCAATCAGCCTTTCATATTTCTATTTATCGACTCTGGAAAGTCCAATTGAAATATATTTGAGGCGGACCAAATGAGCCTCGGAACTCTCTGGCGCATAACACGTCTTGACAAAGGGCAGATCCACGAATACTGCCCTCCCCTCATTGGTTTCGTACATTGAAGAATCACTCGAGGTCAAGGAGGTCATATTAGTAGCATTCCTTGACATAGAGGAAGATTTTAACAACCTACACCCGGACGCCATCACCCTGGACTTACCGGAACTGGGGATCGTAAAAGCAAAAAAGTAGATCTAAAAGAATGCGGAAATTTTAGAGGTATTACTACGCCAAACATAGTAACAGAAATACTGGCCTTCATAATTCTTTGTAAAATTGAAAGTAAAATGTAGATTGGCAGCTAAGAGAACAACAAGTAGGATTAAAAAGAAAGGTTGCAAATGTAAAGACAAATTAAACACCTTATGATTAATAGTCGAACAATATATAGAATGCTCCATTATACATTACCCTCGAAAATTTCGACCGAAAAATCGAGACAATCCATAGGAGAGTTATTTGGGAAGCTTTAAAAAGAGGAACTTTTCAAGAAAATTTATTCAAATGCTCATGATGCTATACGATGTAGCAGAGCTAATAATCCTTCGCAATGGAGTGATCCAATAACAATGACAACTGGAGTGAAACAATTTTGCCCCCATTAACAATACATAATCAATAATAATAAATTGAGTACTCATCGAGCTCGTTAGGATTAAGTTGATATAATTTTGGATTAATTTAACCAAGCAACAGTTGAGATAATAATATGGAGGAATTTTAGTCCTGGATATTGTTGGAGCCAGTTTTATAAGTTTTCCTCATAATTCGAACCGCAAAAGGTGTTGGGAAGAATGTGCTATAATCAAAGCCAAAATTCATTATAACGTAATAGTATCAGTATCCTACGATTTACGTAAGCTGCAACTGGAGCGGAAATAAAGTTTTCGTTTACTAACGGAAGATTTAAATGCAACCGATGAATTTTAAAATAAAATGGAATTGAGAACTTTCCTCGAAAACTGATAACATTAATTGGAGAAAAGTCAATATTTCGCCAGAATTGTGACATCGTCTATAATACGAATGCTTGTGTAAACTTCCTTTTTATTTTGCTTTAATCGCAGGAAGATTGGAGTGCTCTAGACGGAGATCTCTATTGTAAATAGAAACGACTATGCAATCCTATGATGAAAATATTTCTACCTGCAAAATCTCAAGTCATAATAATGTGAAATTCGTATTTCCAAACAGACATAAACTACATAAATAACGAAATTGATCGATATTTTAAGGTAAAGTATCCAAAATAGAAATTTGATACGACTGTAACAAATCCAATTAGGAGATAATTTGTGGATGCCATGGCGACCATTATTACCAAGTCTGGACTGGGTCAGCATAAAGTGCGTGTGTGTGACGTGCCTTTCCAGAGATTTCATCAGAAATTAGAAAAATAGACAAAATAAACAAAATCTCAAATTCAATGAAAAATAACAAAGTAATAAACAAAAAGATAAATATAAATAAAGAAATCAAATGAAGGTCACCACAATTAACCTCTCGCGTTCCCAACTTGGTTGTGCCTATATTTGTCGTTTGGCTGGAATCATCTTGTTTAAGTATCCATAACACTGCTGCGCCTGTAAGCCTCGAAGGTTATTTCACCTGCACAGTCTTCACACACTATAAATGATGTTTTGAACCTTACCTTACGCAAAAGAGTCGATACAAAAATTCCTGTTTTTATTTTTGTAATATTAACGGCTTCATGCGAACATAACATTTTCTATCCTGTCATTCTTCCCTCTTCCAAACCTATAATACATACTTACTTAGGGGCTGTCCTCACTACGCAGACTTAGATCCCGTGCCTTTGGACGCCTAGTTTTTGACAAAAGCAGACTTTGAATTTTTTGAATCGCGCTTTTGAAAGTCATGAGGACGTATAATGTAACTTTTTATCGTGAATCCACATTACGCGGACTCAGCCCATAAGCGCTTTATTCTTGTTTTTCATATAGATTTTTTAACGACTTTTTAATGGCAAAGGAAGGCTGTGCTTAAAAAGGTACATTGTATGTTCACAGAATGCGGCCATTTCAAAAGCGCCTACGGCCTTTCAAATGGAAATTGATTTTTTCTGAATGAAACTCACGATTCAGAAAATTTAAAGGTCATGCGGGGCTTTTGTCAAAGACCCTGCTGACAAAAGCCCGTGGGATCTAAGTCCGCGCAGTGAGGACGTTGAAGGACCGCACAGCCTTTTGTCTGCGTAGTTTGGCCGTACAATCTTTGCCATTAAAAACGGACTAAAAAAAGTCATAGCACTCTATATGAAAAAAAGGAAAAAGCACGTATGAGCTAAGTCCGCATTGTGTGGATCCTTCATGGATCGGACCATACACCACGACACAGTATAGGACCGGAAAAGATGACTTCTCGGGAACGAGCCTGGTTAAAGACTAATTTTGGCCTGGTGAAGCCGTTTATTTTATAGCTAGAAAGCTCGTCCCGGTAGGAAGCTTTAACGCTTCGAAGTGAAGCTTCCAAACGAGAATCACCCAGCCTGCTGGGTAAATATTTATTTTCCTAAAGCTTTGTTAGGAGAGGCATTATTAGATTAGTAACGAATTGTAGCATAACATGCACGTGCCGTAACTATTTCGGACTGATGGAAGTGCGATCATAACCTCCTAGCGGTGGCCACTGGTAACTATTCTATGAGAGAGGATAGGCTAATATGATCGGGCTAGTCCCTTCCAAGTAAGGTTGGCGTGAGGCTAATAACCTCACCCGTAAAAAACAATTATTACGGAACGAGCAACATGCCTCGGATACTGGAATAAACGACGACGACCACGGCAACGAAAAAGGCAAAACGATTTACGAATTTTTTCATGGAATGTGCGAACTCTGTACAGAACTCGAGCTTCAAAACCCTGTCAAAATATAAAGCTGACATTACCGCCATTCAGGAGATGAGATGGACAGGGAATGGTGTTTTGCAAAAACCTGAGTATGACGTATATTACAGCTGTCATACAAAACACCATGTTCTAGGAGTAGGTTTTATGGTTAGCAAAAGAATGAAGCCTACCATTATCGGCTTTAAAGCAATAAACGAAAGGCTATGCTCCCTTCGTGTGCGAGGTAAATTTAAGAACATCAGCCTCATAAACGTTCACGCACCTACAGAAGAGTCCCCGGATGATGATAAAGAAGAATTCTTCGAATTAGTTGAACGGGAACTTAATGCCTGCCCCAGGTATGATGTAAAAATCATACTGGGAGATCTGAACGCCAAAGTAGGCCGGGAGCCCATATACAGGCAATATGTCGGCAACCACAGCTTGCATGAAAACACTAATGACAATGGACAGCGAGTTGTAGAGATGGCAGCAAGTAAGAACTTGGTCGTTGCAAGTACTAGATTTGCGCGTAAAGATATCCATAAAGCCACCTGGGTATCTCCTGATGGAGCCACTCGCAACCAAATAGATCGTGTGTTGATAGACCGCCGCCACCTTTCGGGTCTGATGACGGTACGAACGTACCGAGGTGCCAACTTCGACTCGGATCACTATCTTGTTGGTATGGTGCTCCGAGAGCGCATTACAACCCTGAAAAGCTTTGTATCCGCTGATCAGGCTCAAATCAACACAGCTGCACTACGCAATGAAATGGCCAGAAACAGCTACGGTCATGCATTAGAACTCGCCCTAAGTCCTGGGGATGAGATGCCGGGCGTCGACGAGAACTGGACCCGCCTTAAAAACACTGTCATTAGTACTGCTGATTCCATCTTAGGCAGAAGTCGTAAAGATCGGAACGACTGGTTCGATAATGAATGCAAGCTGGCAACTGAACGTAAGAATGCTGCGTACCGAGCCATGCAGCAGTCTCAGAGAACACGGGCACGCGAAGAGAACTATAAAGAGCTCAGAAAAGAAGAAAAGAGAATTCACAGACGGAAAAAGAAAGCCTGGGGAAAAAATCTCGTCTGTGAGCTAGAACAGTACAGAGAACGACGGCCGCACCAGGCGCGGGAGTTCTACCAAAGAGTCCGCAGTATGACGCAATTCACACCACGTTGCACATACTGCAAGGACAACGAAGGGAATCTGATCACCGATCCTAAAGGCATCTTGGAGCGATGGGAAGAGCACTTTCATGAATTGCTAAATGGCGAGCTAACTGAGGATTCGGACGCTCCACCAATATCTGATGACAATGCTATGCTGCCGCCACCAAGCATAGAAGAAGTTAGCAGAGCCATCAGCCGGCTCAAAAACAACAAGGCCTCGGGTGCAGACGGCATCGCAGCGGAGCTGGTTAAATATGGAGGGCCTACATTACACCAAGCAATTCATGAATTAATTGTGCAAGTATGGGAGCAGGAAGTGATGCCAGAAGACTGGAGCAAAGGCATCCTCTGTCCGGTACACAAAAAAGGAGATATCACAGCGTGCACTAATTGTCGCGGTATAACGTTGTTGAGTACCGCGTATAAGATATTCTCCGCTATCCTACAAAACAGGATGGCCCCATACGCCAGAAACATCATAGGCCATTACCAGTGTGGCTTCAGCCCAGGCAAATCAACGACTGATCAGATTTTCACCTTGAGGCAGGCTATGGAAAAATGTCTAGAGTTTCAAAACTCAATTCAACACCTCTTAATAGACTTTAAAGCCGCCTATGATAGCATAGCCAGGGTAGAACTCTACAAAGCCACGAGAGAATTCGGCATCCCCAACAAACTGACAAGACTATGTAGGTTGACCATGATCAATGTGTCAAGCCAAGTAAAGGTATCCGGAACACTGTCCAGACCAATCAACATCTATAATGGACTCCGACAAGGGGACGGTCTGGCTTGCCTCCTTTTCAACCTGGCGTTGGAGAAAGTGATCCGAGATTCGGGCGTGACATCAAGGGGTACAATCCTCCACAAGTCCACCCAATTACTGGCTTACGCAGACGACATTGACATCATTGGAAGAACAACAACAGCTGTACAAGAAGCTTTCACTCAGATTGAGCAAGCGGCAGGAAATCTGGGACTGCACATTAACGAAAGCAAAACAAAGTACATGGTGGCTTCGTCTGGAAGAACACCTAACATTGGTCCCACAATCAAGGTAGCGGAACACGAGTTTGACGTGGTGAAATCATTTACCTACCTTGGGTCAATAGTAGCAGCCGACAATAGCATGGAACCAGAAATACGCGCACGACTGCTAAAAGCCAACAAAGCCTACTATAGTCTGTCAAGGCTCTTCAAATCCAAATATCTAACCATAACGTCTAAACTTTTACTATATAAGACGATGGTCCTACCCGTTCTCACATATGCATCCGAAACGTGGGTGCTTAGCAAAAAGCACTCAAACCTCTTGGGCGTGTTTGAGAGGAAAATACTTCGGAGGATTGTTGGCCCCGTATGTGAGGAAGGACGATTCCGGAGACTCTACAATGACGAGATCTACGAGCGCTATCGCGACATATGTACATAGATGTTGTGAAGAAAATAAAGCTCGGTAGGCTCCGGTGGGCAGGGCATCTAGCTCGTATGAGTGAAGATGAGCCTGCTCGGAAAGTTCTCTGCGGTAAGACCTATGGGGTGCGACAGCGAGGGAGGCCCAACCTTCGCTGGAAGGATGGCGTGGACCAGGACGCTCAGGGTTTAGATATGCCAAACTGGATGACATCGGCTCAGAATCGGGACCGGTGGAGAGAACAGTTGCGCGAGGCCAGGACCGGATCCCGGTTGTAGAGCCTTTAAAGAAGAAGAAGAAGAACGAATTGTGGTTCGTTACACGGTTCTTTTCAGATTCTAGTCAAGGGCCTGTTTGGCTATATTATGGTATCGGAAAGTGTGGCCAATCAAATTCCAATTTCTTCGCCTGATTTGGTCGTCTATCTTTCTTACCTCTTCATTTGAAATTCTATCTTGCCAGTGGTTTTTAGGATACGGCATCTGCTGACGAAAGCTTGTGATGAATCGGATGACTTTCCAAGTTTCGCAACCGTACAACCTTAACATTGGAGTTGAACAGCTGCAATTTGATGCTAATCGAGATCTCCATATGCGAAACAGGCATGCATATGCGCTATGTGCTTTATTTATTCTGGAGCCAGTTCGACGTCGTGGTTATTCAGCGCTGTGAGTTCATTAGTGCCTGAATTTATCCGCATTTTTTTAGTTTTAGTAGGATTTTATCTTACGCTGGCTGAACTACTTTCTGTTTAACATGTTTTTGTTTAACATGTTTTTCACTCTAGTGTCTGTGGGCCAGCAAACAGATACCATCCATGTAGTCGAAATTCTTAAGGCAGTCTAGCATTTTCCATTATATGCCACCTGTTCTACTATCTAGACTCTAGAGCGTTGACAAAGATGTCGTTTATTACTATAAGAAAGAGTAAACATCCTCGTCGTACTCTTGAGTTCACTTAAAACATGTCGGACAGTTTTCCATTATGGAGAACTCATCATTTGGAATTGTTGAATAGGGCTTTTATCAATTCTATTATTTTATCCGGCAGTCCACGTTCCCGTAGCGTTCCCCAGGGCATTCATACACGAGGGATCATGATTCCGGAGCAAAAGCTTTTTTTGGGCAAGGGAGGCGTGC